>JADAZR010000018.1:600000-794941 GCA_014872995.1 Diaporthe citrichinensis
AAGTCAACGGCGACATCTCAGCCGGTTCTGTGTCCAGACGATCCGTCACCATGGCCACGAGTTGGAAAAGGCGTGATGCTTCTGATTGATAGACCTTGTCGACTTTCCGAATCATCTGGGTAAAGAGTTGCTCCAGGTCTGTCGGCAGTTCATCCAACCTCTGGTGTAGAATGCTAACATTGTCACGGTTTCCAAGACCGCGAAGGAGTGATGCGACCACAAGAGTCACCCAGAGGAAAACCCCGGATGCTCCGTCGACAATGCGGTCCGCTAGGCCTTGGGCCTCTTCCGGGCTGCTCTGTATCAATCGCTTCATGCGACTGTCTTCAAGCAGCATATCGGAGATGTAGACCATGATGTCTGGTTTTGTCAGATCTTGTAGCCTGAGCCTAGGTAGCTTGGCGAAGGTGTCTTCGAAGACGATATGCGGCCGACTTGATACGCAGAGCTTGATGTTCTCCGACTGGGCTACCTTAACCACAATATCCGCAATTCTCCAGTCGTCACCCTCATACTCGTCCAGTCCGTCGATGAAAAGGCAGATCTTCACAGGTATTACTCTCTGGGTGAGTAGTCTCTGAAAAGCAAGCTCGAGGTCGGATAGGTCCCAAGTGGAGGTCTGTTGAGGCGATCTACACATCAGCGTCTTGAACGATCGAAATGATATATTATGCCGGGTAAAGTTGTTCTTTGGTGTTTTGCTTACCGATAGAAAGTTCCAGGTGGACTTTATCTTCGTGTTGTAGCAATTCGACCAATCCACTGGAAATACGACGGGGACCAGCTCCGGGGCTTTCCCCAAGATGTCAAATAGTATAGTCTTAATCAGTCCTTCCTGTGACCTTTGCTCTTTGCTTCCACTGTTCCAGAAGAAGAAGGCCGACTTTAGAAGTCGATGGCTGTCGCTCCACTGCAACAAATGGGCTTTGGTGCGAGGATGGCGGGCGATGTATTTCATAAGAGTCGATTTACCGGAGCCCGCCTTGCCCGTGATCCAATAGAGACCATTGTCGCTCTCGAGCCAGCCCATAAAGTCGCTCCAAAGTGTGCCCTCATTGCCCTCCTCCATCTCAGGCGGCGGTTTGAAGATCCATTCAAAGGTCTTCTGGTGAGCTTCCGAGACCTGCTCAAGCCGTTCAGTAACGCTTGCGAACCAGAGCGAGTTCAATATTTCCTCTGTGGCCTTTTTTCTCACATCTTTCTCTTCTCTCGCCTTCCTCTTGACAGTTTTCCTCCGGTAATCATCTTTCTCAGCACCGTCGTTGTCTTTGTTGTCCTCAGCAGAGTAATTCCCGGCAGCAAGCAAGCTCTCACATCTGTTCAAGAGCTGTGCCACGGCCAGATCGCGACTCTTCGAGTCTTCAACCATGTACCTCTGTGATTGTAGCAGCGATTCCGTGATCTGCCGAGTTTGTCTGTCCAATTTGTCGAGTATTGCAGAAGTGTCGAGCTTGATGTGTAAGAGCCGTCGGCTCATGGCTCTAAGGATAGTAGAATCGACGCTTTGCCGAAGCTCCTCCAGCCTTTCTCGCAACTCTTCAATCTCTCGCCTATTCCACATTGCCAAGACACCAGACTTTATGACTCGGACCGCCCTGGGTGTTGCGTCTCGAGCTTTCAGTTCCTCGAGCACATCGGATAGCCGTTTCGCTATTGCCTCACTTTCATTACACACTCGTCGCATCACTTCACATTCTTCGTCCGTGAACCCTCCATCCGAGGCGTGTACTGGTGCGGTCTCACCAGGCGTCTGCAATATCGGTTTGAGCCTCGCAGTATACCTGGTCAAGTCTTCCGCAGCGGTCTCCACCTTGCCGTACACTGTTAAGTCGATGCCGCTCTCGCTGCTTAGATGATAACCCGTTGAAACCAGCTTGAAAAGAAAGTCCACGAGACCGACGACGGTACCAGCAAGAGAGATGGCGCTTAGAGGATCCATGGACACTGTTGAGGAGCTAAAGCCGGTGCGTGATCGTGCCTTTTTGACTGGGTCTGTCGATTGATCTCGGGAACCAAGCTTCGTGTTGGAGTGAGCTTGGATGCAAGCTGAGTGCTAGGATGCAGGTACACAAGTGATGTCCTTACTCCGAAGCCCACAGCCTATCTGTGAGGAACTTGTGGCCGGAGTTCGAGAAGCTGCGCCTGCCAGAAAGACATAACCCGGGTGACTAACGGTGAAGCGTTTCGATGCCGAGTACGGTTGGCCTGAGTTGTGATGGTCAAGGTGGTAGTCAATAATCTCCCGCTAGGAGCTGAAGGATGGAGGAGGATGACGCCTACTTCAGCCTGGTGGGTCCACTCGCACACCCGGCTCGAATTTGATCGACTTGTCAGCCTCAATTCAGCCCCCATTCCATGCTGACCAGAGGTAAACGTGCATGGCACTATACCGCCCTTGGCCAGTGTGATTACGTGAGCTGCCTTGTGTTTTTCCAGCTTGCGCGACGCGGGCTCCCCAGAGAGTTACCCGTAATTCCAAGGTCGTACCCCACGTAAACTCAGTCATTTCAACTTGATCACGCTCTGCAGAAGGTCCTCTGCGCTAGAGATGTAAGGAACCCCTTCGGAGAATCCATAGGTCTAGTGTAGGTTATCGACAGCAGGGAGTGATTTCTCTCAAAGTTACGTAGGAGTGACTTTGGTCCGGAGCTGTGAGATCCCACCTAGGCACTGCGCGTGCGCCATTACAGTCCTTCTCTAGAAGATACTTGGCAGACAGAGAACATAATGTAAAGGAAAGAGGAATTTGACCGAACAGCTAACCACGCCTCAGAAATTCCTCTCATGAAGGACCTAGGCGTACTACTTGACGCCTATGAATTTTCATTTAACATGCTGGAGCTAAGGGTCCGGTGCAAGTAACTGCGGGCCAAGTACGGTAGTCTCTTCAACCTGCGGTACGTCATACGCTCTACCAAAGATTGAGGCTGGCTTGGACATCGAATTCCAAGAGACGACCGCGCTACTTTACACCGCTGATTTTCAATGTACAGATGCGTTGCTCGTCTTGCCCACTTGAACAGGAGCCCGGGGTCGATTGATGCGAGGCTGAGAGACGCGCTTCTTACGGTGTGGAAAGAGCGGGATGCCAGCATCGTGCTTGCCCTGAATAGTTGATACTGCACAAGTGGTCCAAGGTCCCGCAAGTTCTGGTCGGCTGCTCAATGCCTCCCTTACTTTAGGTAGTATGGAGCAAAGAGATTTCAACATTGGAAATTTTAGGGGAAGCATTGAGCGACATGGAAGAGAATATCACAGATTGTCAAGACGTTGATTTCCCTCGCTAGAGTTGATTAAAATTGCACTTCAAGCCAAACATCCGTTGAGTCGACCCCGCAGTGGTCCTCAGGACCTTTTAGCAGCGTGCTTGCATTCGGAAACTTGCTACCATTTTCCTTTCTTTCAACACCACAAATGAAATTTGTAGACAAATGACTCTCCCTTCGCAAATCAAGACGCTGGAGTGGACTCGACCAGCCAACCAAAACATCTGTTGATCATCTCACCACCCACTTCTAAAACTTTCATTACAATGACTCCATTCGCCATCGCCATCGCAGTTGCCACTGCTCTGATGCTGGGAGCAGCCTCTAATGTGCGTATTTGCCAACTCTGCGTGTTGCGCCTCTAGCGATGACTCGGCAGCGCCAGACTCCTCGAAGTTAACCTGAAGCTTTCACTAGGTGTCAGCCTCCTATGCCCCTCCACCCGACCCAAAATACAGCGTGATGGACGCCTCGTGGGCCGCCGAGACCATCCCTGGCAACGCATCGTCCACCGTCCTTCTCAACGGCACCGTCCAGGAGGTCTACAAGCAGCTCACCGACATGAATCCCGACTACGACGATCTCCTGCACAAGTATGAGTCATCCAAAGCCACTACGGCCCTCCCAGACTCCTCCCCATCCTTCGACTCGATGGCCGACGTCCCAAGCAACTGCGGCTACTGCAACGTCTGCACCAAGCGGTGGGAGCCCACCGCATACATGCTCATCCTCGACGGCATCGATTACCTCAACAAACTCAAGGGTAAACCTGGCATCCCGCCTGGCCCCGGATTCTGCAGCAGGGTGAGCTGCGATGAAGGCGCGTCCATCTGGTGGTGCAATGACAACGACGAGCGGACAGAGTTGGACTCGTGGGCTGAAGTCACCTCGGCTGCGGAGGACATCACGCGCCAGTGTTTCTGGACCATCAAGGATAAGTCTCTTGTGACTGGTGGCCAGATTTTCCAGCCGGGTGGGTGGAACGTCGTCATTCGGCACGATGGTGACTGCTGAGGTTCTGGTTGAGTGCGCACTGGCTAGTGCGCATGGAAACTTTGTCTGTCTAATCCAATTTTGGTGGCCTGAAGGACCAATCTAGAACACCAAAAACATCCTTATGCGCAGTCTTATCTATCTTTGAAGAGGACACTTCTCTAGTTGGTAGACAGTGCAACAAATGAACCAGCACTTGGGGGCAACAAAATGCCCGACCTCGCTCCGTAGTAAATTACGGTGAACAGCACGACTGTGATTACAAGCCATACACCCGCAGTCGCCAGCATCATCCCTTTGATCAGCTCGTTGAGCGCTGCGGCGTCGTTAACCCGGGGGAAGGGCTCCTTGGGCACAGGCTTGTTCAGCATCTTGCACAACGGGGCCCACCCATCGGTGATCTCCATCCAGTACATTTGCCCAGGTGGCGTTTTCTTCTCTACCGTCTTGTTGTGGAGTGCGATGAGGTCTAGGAAGGTATTGGTCAGCGAACCACATCGTTGAAAGCGTGGGGGTATGGACGTACGAGGACCAGGGACTACGTTCCCGGAGACCTTGGCTCCTAGCTTGCCTCGTCCTCTGATACCCTCGATGAAGGCGGGAAACCACCGCCACGTCGGCATTGGGGCCAGGAAGTACGGCAGCCACCATGGTGATGACACCTTGTTCAGGTTGCCCATGCTCTTCCACCAGGCGTCTGGGTCTCGCCTGACGCCCATGACCTGTTCAAAACGACATCTGTCAACAACTGCCCCACTCCTGGAGCTTCCGTGCTGATGGGGTATGGTGACAAGAGCTGGAAGACGACAAGCAAGCATGGGGTGGAAAGGCACGTCTCACCTTGACGTTGGGGTAGAGCTCGATCAGCTCCCCAATAAAGTCGACAGCAGGGACATCGGTGACACCGACAAACCCTCTTGTCGCCTCACGCAGGGCCTTCATCAACGCAGGGCGGTTCCCCGCGTCGCGCTGCCTGTAGACCTCAATCCACTTCTGGACATAGCCTGTGCCCACGGTCAGCTGAGTCCCACACGTGGTCCAGCACATCATACGTACTGTCCTCTCTGCCAAGCATTTGCGAGCCTCCATGGCACACGGGCCCATCCAGAAGCTTCTCGAGTGCAATCGCCATCGACGAGGTTCCGGTGCGGGAGTAACCCGCCCCAATGACCTGAAGGGTCCTGTTGGGATCAGTGGGGACCGAGGGTACGCCACCCATCTTGAAGGACTTGTGCGAAAAAGCTTGAGCCTGAGAGGAAGTGAAAAAGTGACAGAAATGCTAGCGCGTAGATCACGACCAGATAGCGCCGGTAATCCGTGCTTCTTTCCCAAACAGCTTCGGCTCGCAGAAGCTCTCGTTCGCGCAAAGTACTGCTGCTGAGGCGCACGCGTTTGACGGATGGTCCCTTGTGGTGGTGCATTCTGATGTAGAAAGGGGGATAGTTAGTTTTATGACTTTTTGGCTTGGCGCCTCTCGATCGCGGGTCAGCAGCATTGTCGTAAGGCGACTGAACCTGACGCCGTGTGGTTTGTTATAAGATCCCCGATACCCCGATGTTGCCCTTCGCCCCTGCTCTGATTGACCCTGAGATCTGAAACGTCGTCGCTCGTCGTGGTAAAGATCGTCCATCTGAAGCGCTGTCCATCCTTGGCTGGCGCCGCTTCGACTTCGCATCAGAGGGGTTTGCTATTCTTGGGATGAACTGTGCGATTGCGATGCCGATGCGTGGTGGCCACCGTGGCGAGCACGGATGCTGCGCTGCAGCCTTGGTGTTGGTCAGTGGCGGATTGGCTGACGGTCAGCACACGGGGCTGACATGTCAGCGTTCCCGACAGAAGAGACGGATGAAGTGATTCCTGTCATCAATAAATTCGCCTTCGGAATTGCATTGAAAACAGACACAGGTTTTGCTTATTTCGTTTTCTTGGGCCCATCTCGCACCCAAATCTCATGTTGCCTTCAATGTTGGGGTGACTGACAACGGACAAGTGCAACTTGTTGATCACTCTTTCGAAGTTTCACTTACCCAGTGGCAATTCAAATGCTCACCTGACTCGGATCAGTTGTCACAAACAATTCATACCCTGACTGCGACCGAGTGCTACTCCGTTGCTTCCCTCAGCCAGCTGCTCATCGACCATCGTCCCATCCTCGACAACTTAACTGGGCATAGTCTCAGATTCATCCGGTCCAGCCTCCGAAAGGTCCTTCCTCCATCGAAATTTCTGTACCAAAATGGGCGTCCCTGAGAATACCAACGCCATCCGGCCTGATTCCCACGTTATGGAAGTCAAGAAACAAAAGAAGGTCGCTTTCGCGGCTGTGGAGGTGCGAGAGGAGGTGCATAGCCGGCCCGAGACGATCCGAGTACAGACTTGGCCCAGAGTTGTGGCGGACAAGTCCAGGGAAATCGAACTGGAAGTCGAGCCAAACATTCACAGGCCCAAGGGAAGGGTGCAGGAGCAGGGAGGCGCGATAACCTACGTCACGGAGATGTTCTTCTACGTGCGCAACTTCAATTTCTTTCCTCTCCAGCATTACTGATTCGGACCCGATGGTATTACTTTCGAGGATGGAACCACCTTTTGTCAGTCGCACGCATGCATTGTCGAATTTGTCACCGTGTGCAAACATATTTGAATACCTGGCTACGTCAATGCATCTGAAGTCGAATTACATTTTGCGAACTTGAGAATATCATAATGTAACAGCTGCTCAACCAGTAACCCCTGGCGCCTGTTGAAATTGATCTTGTTTGAGGCCACACTGGCGTCCCTGAATTGTGGCCAACACGCAGTTCCATCCTGAACAAACATATGCTCTCTCCACGCACACTTTCCCGTTCAATGACTCTTCAGGTGTGACGGCTCTAAAGGTCGACTATCGTAGAACCGCATCCCTTTCTGTGACCAGGCTCATGTCTAGCTGGCCATTATGGCCACACCTTTGGCACCCAAGTAGATACGCCGAGCACCTGATCAGGGAGAAACAAGCTCCTGGCCGCGAGTACAATCCGCGCAGGCGAGGTAGTGAGAGGGTAATTAGACCCATAGCTGCGGTAGCGGATAACCGGTGCTGCGAGGAAGCTTCCCGCGTCCCGCAACACGTCGGCCGCAAACCCGGTGCTCTTGAGTGCGAAGGAGACGTAGAGAGGTGCTCTCGTGGGGAATGGGAGTCTGTGTTGTGGGTCTGCTTCATGCCAGCTCCTCAAGACGCCCTCGCCCAATCCCTGGACATAGTCGGCGACGGAGAAGCACCATTTGATAGTGGCGACCAACGTGGAGTGGAAGAACGTGGTGCCGGGGCCTGCTGATATGAACATGTAGATGGCGTACAAGACTAGGGCGACGAGGACTATGAGAGTAACATTTTGACGGTGCTGCCGGTTGCTCATTTTTAAAACATTTGTCTGGCTTAGCAATGTTTTCGATGTAATCCTGGGGGTTTGGATTCAATGGACTATGAGAAAACTCAAGGTAATATCGACACAGACACTGAGAGGCCAGACTGATTGATTGATTGACCCGAGAATCGCAGAGAAATGTTCCCTTGAATGTGGTTTGTGGTGTGTGGTGAGGGTGCTCGAAGAATTGCTGGTCAACAACGACCTGGAGTCAGCAGAGCTTCGATGCACAGGGACCTGGTTCTTCATCTGGTTAAAAAGGGGCTTCAATGCATTGCGGCGTAGAGACATTCCCTGCTTCGGGTTAGAGCGTGGAGTTTTGCTGCCGAGAGCACCTTGACAAAGACGCTGCTCTTTGTTTGCAGGTTGGCTATACGCCGCAAGAAGGAGCACCAAGTCGGATGTCTGTTCTACCTAGAGCTCTTGTCTTAGGTGACTTTGATTGTAGCATTTGGAATGTTACGAGAGGGTAGCATTTAAACCGCCCGAGAAATGAAACCCGAAGTTGAACTTTCGATGGTACCAATTACACGTTACAAATGGAAAGCTGTGATCTCGATTAAGTTGGCCTCTTGGCTTCAATTTGGTCATATCGCCTCGACACCTAGAAGATTGTCAAACAGCATTCGAATTGAGAAAGGGGGATGCCCTGGGGACCCTCTGGGAAGCATGCCTGACTAATTCTGTATGCCCAAGCACAGGGTACTTCAAAGGGACTGTCATGACTTGATCACAATGACGCCAGAACAACAAATGCACCTACTTTCTGATTTGCGAAGTCTTTCCAAATACGGCCATGAATGTCATCTACTAAGAGACGCCTTGACTGACGAAAACAAGTACGGAGCGAGTGGGTCCTTCTCACAAGCCATTTACACTGCAAGATGAGACACTGAAGAATCGTCTCAGTCTGAGTGCAATATATGCGTCCTTCCAAAACTGGCATTTGGACCTGAATCTTGGTCACCAGACATAGCCGTCAGGCTCTGAGAGCTCCAGCTGTTCGCCTTGTTGGGCCAATCTTACATTAGCTTTGGTCACTTGAACGAGCGACGGTGCCACATTGAACCCAGCCAAGCAATTTTGTGTACGTTCCCCGCAGTGCATAACCTGTGCCTTAGATGCGTTGTGCACGCTCTTAGTCAACGGGGGACCTATCATGCAGCAGCACGTTCTATGGGGAAGGACTCTATGAGGGGTTCTCCACAGGACAAACAGCTCATAAGCAAAACTCAGCTCATCAAAAAACTCAACCCCTTCGATCTCTCATCCATCAGAGTGCCCATGGATTCGAACGATCTGCAAAGACAGGGATCCGACAGCGAGGCGAGCGAGGGTCTCGGTTCGCCGGCTAAATGCATCGAAAGCCTGCCCGTCGAGATCCAGCGACAAATCATGTTCTGCCTCCCTAGCCTGGCATCTCTCGGCGCTATCATTCGCGCGTCCCCAATATTCTATTCCCTATTCCAAAGCGAGCCCAAGAACTTCATTGCGAACTGTTTGATACTCGGCCTCGGAGATGCGTTCCTCGATGCGTCCACCGCGCAGGCCGCCATGCAGGACGACTTTCAGAGGCAGCGCCGCGACGCGATGAAGATGCGTCGTGAGTCCAGCATAGTATGGCCCTTCCTGGAATCATACCGCAAGAAGGTGGAGGAGCTGCCCTGCAATGCCTGGATCCATTCCATCTCTCTGCCGGAAGCTGTTCGGATGGCCAAGTTCCACGCCTCAACGGTTGAGCCCCTGGTGGAACAATACGCATCCTGGGCTTTGGGAAACATAGGCACGTCGGCTACAGTACCCGGCCTCAGCAATACAGAGCGTATGCGCATTCAGAGAGCCATGTACCGTTTCCAGATACTGTGTGATGTATTCGGCAACAGGCTTAAGGACGACAACTTATCGACCAACCGACCAAGAAACCTGAGATGTCTCCGCTTCCTCTCGAGGTACGAGCCTTGGGAGATCGAGGAGATCCTGTGCATCAACTCTTTTCTCCAAGAGAAGTATGAGCAGAGGCTCTCACAGGTCTCTGACGACCTCAATCCCAACAACGACAGGCTTCACAGCCACTCACCCCTCGGGGGTCCGGAAGATGCGTTTGATATTGAACAAGGCCGTATGTTGGCTGGAGCACCCGATGATAGTAGACACAAGGCATGCTGACACGGTTGACAGGTACAAGATATTTCTTCCGCAACTTCCTCGTCAGCCAGGGTCTTCCACTCCTGGCGTCGGTGTTGCCCATCCAGAACCACGACGAGCTCGTGAATGCCTTGCGCGCCAATATGCACCACTTCGCGTCAGACACGTGGCTTGACGACATAACTGGGAACACCGACATGCATCAGAGGTGGGAGAGGTCCTATTCGGAGCGTGATGCCGCCCAGGACGAGGGTCGATCGATGCCCTTCCAGGGCGACGACTTGGATTCACCACCGCTGGCGTGGGTTCTCATCTGGGGCGAGGCGTATAGCAACTTATTTGGCACGTTCATTCCGAAGCCACTTCGTTTGTGGGGTTACATCATGTGGGATGCACGGCGTTTGGAGGAGAGTGGTGCTAAGGATGTATTGATGCATGAATGGTATGAGATGTGGCAGGGTGGCGACTATAGAGATAGCTTGAGGGCTTGGGGCAACAGAGGATAACTGACTTGTACTGAAGAGATATTGTGGGGAAAGCAACTAGATTGAAGACAAGCAATGTGTTTAAGTACCTAGGTATACATTGAACGGAGTCCGCTATAGTTCTAGACTTTTTATCCAGCTCTCACGATGGGACGTTAGTGCCCTTCCATTCAATGTTCCTTGTGCAGATGTCGGCATGTCATCCATACCCGAGCCTCGGTTCTTCACCGAAAACCCCGACCCCGGAAATCCGGTCCTCGTCATGGAAATGCAGGTCATCGTTCGATATGCTCACCAATAGCCCGCGCTGTTTGGAGGAAATATGGGCAACCGCTCGGCTGAGATAGAGTATAACTAAATAGACCGATCATGACCTAGTCATGTTGCCTACCTCTGAACATCACCTGGGGAACTCGTAATCCAGTTTGGACCGTCCAAAAGCAACGGGGAAGCGGAGCTATAAGAAGATTCGAGGACATCGGGGCCGGAGAAGGGTCCAGACCTGACGCACCCCTGCTGCGAGTGACATGGTGTCCACGCCCGAAGCCCAAGTAGGCTAAACCACTATGAGAAAAGAGGAGAAAGTGATGTCGAGGCGCCACAATTCCTGATTCTGCACGTCCTGTCTCAGGCCGCGCTGCCGGTCAACTGCAGGTGTGGTGCGGGAGCCTGGCGCGTCTTGTGCAGCGTTGTCTCGGCCGGTGATCGCGATGAGCGAAGATCCCCACAGCTATCGTGTGGCTTGGGCGGGTGTACTTGCGGTGACAAGGGGCACGTTATCCTGTGGACATCTCGCCTGGGCGACGTGAGTGGCCGGTGGACTGCGTCAGCTAGGCCCAGGTGTGGCGAGTGAGTTCGAGGCGCGATGTGCATCGTGCATGATGGAGGTGTCGCGTAGGCGAATCAGCTTGAATACAGCGCCCGCGCCCGACGTCACCGGCACCAGACCCCAGCTGTCATCTCATCACACCTCATGCCCTCCCCCTTCGACCCGCCGTGGCGCACTACGTCACCGGTCAGCCATCGATTTACATATGTCCATATCCTCAGCCACACCTCTGCCCCAGAAGCTCGTTCGAGTTCATATGTTTTGGTTGGTTTTATTTCCCCAGACAGATTCAGCGTTGTCCTAATTCAAATCGACAATGGCGGATATTGTGAAACAAAACGAGCAGTTGCAGCGAGAGGTGGCTCGCCTCAAGAAAGAAGCTGCACTGCAGAAACAAAATGCAGCTCTGCAGAAGGAAATTGCCCTGCTGAAGAAAGCAGCCACTCTCCAGTGTAAGCCATCTCATCTTCCAGGCCCTCACGGTCTCGTCTTAGTCCGTCACAAAAAAAGGCCCACACGCTAATACGGACCGTCCCTAGCCTCAACCGCAAATAAGACGCCGAACAAGCCTTCAGTAGATGAAGCGGTGAAGAAGGTCACTGCTGCCAAAAAGTCAACGGACGAAGCCATCAAAAAGGTGTCATCAAGGCAGCCGGCAGCTGATGCCGTGAAGGCGTCTTACGATAAGGCAGCAGAGGCAAAGATATCATCAAGGCAGGCCATCAAAGCCGCGGCATCCAAGCCAAAGCCAAACCTGCCTGAGACCTCTGACATCAAGGACCATGCACCGGTCAAGAAGTCAACCTCGGCTTCCAAGCCGTCAGTAAGCAAGACTGCCGCCGAAGCGAAGAAGGCGGTCAAGGACGCCGCCGCCGTGGATGTCCCGTCGTCGGAAGCCACGACGGAGAAGAAGAAAAAGAAGAAGAAGATCAGGCACACGCCCAAGTACGACATGGCCGCCGCCCTGTCGCGCGGTGAGGACATCCCCGGCCTCACGGACAAGAAGCCCCTCGTCCGCAAGGTGCCCAAGGCCGCCGTCAAGGCCCCGCAGCCCGAGGTCGAGGACCTGCCCCAGCAGCCACAGGCCGCCGTCAAGAAGTCTGTGCCCCAGGCCCAGGCGGCGCCCAAGAAGCAGAAGATCTACTCAGAGGACGCCCAGATCCCCACGCACCAGATCCTCGCCCAGCGCAAGAAGGCGGAGGCCCTCCAGCAGCAGCAGCAAGGCCTCCAGCGACAGCAGGGCCAGGGCCAAGGGCAGGGCCAGGGCGGCGCGCTCGGCGGCGTTGGCAAGACCGGACAGGGCGCCTTGGACACTGTTGGTGATATCGGCAAGGGCCTTCCGGTCGCTGGCAAGGCCGTCGACGGCGCGACCCGCGGTGCTGGCAAGACTCTTGGTGCTGCCACTGGCGGACTGGGCCAGACACTGGGCGACACAACCGGTGCCCTTGGCCGTGGCGACCTCGGCGGCACTGTTGGCGGTGCGACCAAAGGGCTGGGAGACACCGTTGGAGGAGTTGGAAAGGGATTGGTAAGTTTTCTCAAGACTCCCGTTCTCGATCCACACACAGAGACTGACAACAGTTGCAGGGAGACACCCTCGGAGGAAGTAAGCAAAAACCACCACCACCAAAGCCACAACAACCACCACCTCAACCAAAGTCACAACCACCACCCCCGAAACCCAAAGTAGTGCTGTCTCGAGGCCAGCCGCTCTCAGAGGGTGCGCTCCAGCGGCTCGCTGAGACGTCAGGCCCGAGGAAGAGTCTGCAGAAGTCTGCTTCGTGGATACTGTCGACGCAGAGTGAGAAACAACACTAACAACTGGGTAATTTTGCAGCTGTCGGCGGCCTCGGAGACAGCCTTCCAGGACCAGTCGTAAGTACCAACTGTTTTACCTCCCTCATCCTTCGATCTTAAAACTCTGGACAAGTCCTCGTGTTTGCAAGAAATATTTTCCCACTCCATGCGGGATCCGCCAGGTGGTCACCATGATATAGTCCCTCCCCTCCCCCTCTAGGACCGAGATACTGCGTCAACTCCAGATTCACCGAAATCTGAAGCTAACTTGTGTAACCAGGGCGGAATCGTTGGCGGAGCCGGCCGAGGTGTCGTACGTTAAATCTCCCCAGGCAACATACTGATTCGAATTGCATACTAACCTGCATAAAAGGGCGACGCTGTCGGCGGAATTACAGGCGGCCTAGGAAAAGGCGTGGGCAAACTCGGCCAAGGAGACCTGTAAGTTGAGCCTTGCTCTTTATCGCTCGAAACACCATGATTCTAACAATCTTACAGCCTTGGCGGCGTCGGCGATGTCGTGTAAGTCCCCAAATTCGATTGGCATTCGCCTTAGAGCGTCCGCGCAACTTCACCGTCGAGGTTTAATGATGTCTGCCTGTGTTGACTTTCATTGACCTCCAACCCCCTGAGGTGATCTGAAATTTTCTTTGCGGGCTCAATGCTAACAATGTCGCACAGCGGCGGTGTCGGTGACGGAGTCGGCGGTAAGTGTCATCTGATTCGCTCATTTAATTCGACATAAAGCTGACGCACTTTCGAGGTCTTCTAGGAGGCGTTCTGGGTGGATTGGGCGGGCCACAGCAAGGCAAGGGCGGCAAGAAAGGAGGCGGAGGCGGTGGGCTTCTCGGACTCGGAGGAGGTGGTGGTCAAGGAGGAGGCGGACTTCTCGGTCTCTAAGCCGGATAGTTTATGAAAGACCGGCGACGAAGACGATGATGAATTGAGTGTTGTAGTGTATCGGGTGACTGCAACCAAGACGGCACGTTAAGATCTGCACATGCAAGCGATGCATAAGTAACAAGGATAGTAAACACAATTTCCTGGCTCTACTCCACCGCTCCCAACGCAGTGTAACATATGTGGGGTGGTATTCCGGAGGCAGGTTGACTCGGACGGCCGCAGAATGCCATCATGGACGATCTTGGCTTGGGCTTCTCGCTGTTAAAAGCAATTCCGGGGCCGCAAGACCTCGCACCCCGCGCCCTCCGTGATATCATCGTAATGGTGTACGCGGTGGGGACTCGGCGACGCTCGACGCAGCCCGGAACCGCCGCACTCCGAGATGCTCAAAGATGTCCGATGTCCGAGCCACCAACAGTTGAATGTGAAGTGAAGGGGACCCGGACTACTTTGATCATAATATAAGAATAAGAATAAGCGTATTACACAGCAATCATCAATTAGAGTCAAGGCATTACGCAGCCACTTCCTTCGAATCCCTGTTTCCGCGAAAATTGACCAACAATGGCTGTTCTCTCCACAAGCGCCATCGAGCTTAGACTGGATATGATCCCGACATCGTCACAGATCCTGTCCATGTCCACTTTGGCACGTGGGGGGATTTTATTGGTCGCATTTGGCCTCTTCCGGCTGGTCTACACTTGGCTGCGCTCTATCTATCGTGTGCATTTACATCCTCTGGCAAAGTTTGCAGGCCCAAGGGAAGCGGCTGTTTCCAGAGACTGGGAATACAAGATTACTGTTGCGAAAGGCGCATATCCCGAGAAGGTGTACGAGAGGCTTCACAAGGAATACAGTGAGTAAATATCACAGGTTCTAAGTCGGGACACCCCAGACCTGCTCACGCTCGGATAGACACACACGCCCTTCGCATCGGACCCAACGAGCTCCATCTCGACGATGTCAGCCTCTACAAGATCATCTACGGCCAGAACACAAAGTACCTCAAAGCCCCGAGTTACTACGATGCGTTCAGCTCCAACCAGACCATGTTCGGGCAGTACGACCCGCAGCTCCACCGCCAGCGGCGCAAGCTGATGAACCCCATGTTCTCGCGGGCCGGCATCTTCAAGCTCGAGGGCCTCATCCACGACAAGTACGAGCTCATGGAGAGGAAGATCCTGCGCCTGTGCAAGGCGTCCAGCATCGACGCGTACGACGCGTTCAGGGCCCTGACCACGGAGATCATCACCCAGTTCGCCTTCTCCCGCTCCGCCGGCATGATCGAGGAGTCGCCGGACAGTTTCAAGGCGAGCAACGTGGACGCCATCGAGGGGACCGCGGACGGGATCGAGTACATGCGGCAGTACTGGGTGCTGAGGGTGCTCTCTGCGATACTGCCGAGGAAGCTTGTGGCCCGCTTCGGCGGGGACGTCGGACAGTTCATGCACGTGCTCGACGTGAGTTTCTCTCCATTCAGCTTCTGTCGTCATGCCCCCTTGTGTGCCCGTGTGGCTACTAATGTTCAAGCAATAGTACGCAGAAGAGTCCGTGCATCATTGGGAGCAGCACAAGGGCGAGGTGGACCACCCCGTCGTCTTCGACGCCCTCGAGGGCCTGGCCGACAAGCAGAAGTCCGGCGAGGCAATGAGCATGATCATCGCGGGAGGGGACACCACCGCCAGCACCTTCACATACGCGGTGGCAGCCATCACCCGCGACCCGCAGATCCACCAGAGGCTTGTTTACGAGCTCGAGACGGCGCTGGCGGCCCGCGGCAGGAAGAGGGGCGACAGGCTGGCGCTGAGCGAGCTGGAGGAGATCCCCTACCTGATGGCGGTGGTGAGGGAGTCCGTGAGGTGTGCCGTTGCGCAGCCTGCCCGTCTTCCCCGCGTAGTGCCCGACGATGGCGAACCGCTCATTGTCGATGGCAAAGTCGTCCCTCCAGGCGTAAGTCTTCCAATCGATCTGTTCCTTTTGCCGAGAGAAGATAATGTCTAACCACACAACCCATCTCTGCAGACGATAGTTGGCATGTCCACGTACACTATGAACATGAGCGAGGAGATCTTTGGACCCGACGCACGACAATTCAACCCCGAACGATGGATGAAACCCGAATCCAAACAGCTAGCCGAGCAAATCCATACCTTCTCCAAGGGAAGCCGGATGTGTATTGGGATCAAGTAAGCTCTTTTTCTGGAAGCTGAAGACGAGAGACTATGCTGACACGCGCGTTTCGCAGCCTCGCCAACGCAGAGCTGGTGATCCTCATCGCCCGACTTTTCTACAATCTCAAGGTGTCCCGACCCTGCCACTTTCAGGAACCGGTCGAGAGGGAGCATTTCACCGTCAGCTACGCTCCAGGAGGAGTTCCGATGAACTTCGAGGCAAATTAAGACCCCGGGTTTACCTTGCTTGTGCAAATATTGCCAGCTGTCTCGATGTTTTCAGCGGTGAGATTCGAAAAGCATCATTTGATTGTTCTCAAGGGGATTACAAGTTCTATCGAAATGAGGTCTGAGTAATGGTACTGGAAGGATTCAAGGTCTCACGTCGACGGCATTGCTTTCGCATAATAGCTTTTGGCGAAGTGCATCTGGTTTGGGTATCGTTATATTTCTTTCTCCTGTGCGCAGGGCTTTGTTATCCAGGTTTCGCTAGACTGTGCCGTTGGAATGCGACTCCACTCAGACTACAGCAACATTTAGCTGATTGTGAATATCAACAGGCCCAAGTGCCTACATTTGACGCGTGAATAACGATAGGTATAGTGCAGGGCGAAGAGATCTGAGGTGGAAAACGATATTGCTTTACTCGTCCCTGTATGCTCTGCCCAGGGGCGTCAACCTGCCCTCGCCATCCAGCATCGCCGCCCACCGGCCGACAGTCCCACAGTCTCTCATGGGCCCAAACCAAGCGTACCGTTCCACCCAGTCCAGCGTGTCCAGGTACTTTGCGCTCTCCCTCGCAAAGTTCTCGACATGCTCCCGCGGCAGGGGTTCCTCCACGCTCCAGTTGGTGCACGCGTACTCGGTGATCCAGGCCGGCTTGTCCGGGCCGAGCTGGTGGTGCGTGCTCCAGATGTAGTCGTAGAACTGGCCCAGCTCGACACCATACCAATGAAAGCAATAGAAATCAATGTCCGAGCCGCCCTCCCGGATCTTAGCCAGGAACTCACGCAGCCAGCCGACGGCGTGCGGCGCCGATGAGATGCCCGGGCTGCCCGCGCGCACCCCAGCCCGCCGCAGCGGCTCGATGCACCGCAGCCACTCGCGTGCCGCGAGCTCGACGGGCATGTTGGACTGGTCCGGGAGCTCGGGCTCGTTGAAGCCGAGGACGGTGGCGGGCGCGCCGGCGGCGCTGCGGGCGTGCTCGGGCAGCTCGTCGATGTTGACGTGGTTCCACTGCATCGGGACGAACTGGAGCGAGCTGTTGGGGGTTGGGCGGGGGGACCAGTTGTAGAGCCACGAGACCTTGGAGCCTGGCTTCGTGAAGGCGAGCACTTCGTCCCTGCCGTGGTTGTCGGTGGGCCAGCAGAGGCCGCGTTTTGAGGGGGTGCCCATGGTTCGGAGCTCGAGGAGTACAACGGAGGAAGCTAAGGTGAAACCTATTGCTTAATATTAGGAAAGCGCTGAGTATGGGTACTATGCTGGGCAATCGCAAGAGCTTGGGCTATGTTGAGCGGGAGAACAGCGTCAAGCCGCCATCGTGGAGCTTGGAATATTTGCACTTGGCGTGATGTCAAGAGTGGCTGAGCAGCTGACGTAATGCTACCTCGCGAAGGGACGAAGTGGAAACTAAGGAATTCGCTCCCTGGAATTGTTTTGCTGTGTTTGGAAAGTTCGGTTGCAATTAAACGCTGTCTTTCTATGAAAGTGTTAACAACCAATTCGCCTGGCTCATTCACGTCAAGACGAACAGGCTGATCCCACCGAATATCCCTCTAGACCACCGGCCACCCGCCTAGCTGGTCCAAAGTCAGGGTTACAGGGTCCTTGCTTGTTGCCTTTCACACCAGTTGCGGGAGATTTGCGGAGGTGGGGGCACCACCAAGTTAGCTTCCAGCTTAAGATGCAAGAGTAAACCCACTGTTGAAAGGCCAGAAAAGGTATGATTTGGGCCAGTAACTATGTAAATGAGGAAGAAGACAGTTTGTGGTCAAGTATATTTCCATAGGGACGGTCTCTCATCGCCATATGTTCCAGTTCTGCTATGTCCATGCGCATTGTCAGAAGGGAGTCAGGGATGACTTGCCTTGAATGTTTTCAAACTCGCAGGAGCAACTCCCTTCGCCTGTAGTAGTAAAACGGCGAGTGGGCTAGTCGCTGTTCTAGGCATAATTACGCCCACAAATTATAAGGAAAAGAAGTTACCATATTATATATATATTTAATTAAATAAAGAAGAGAATGCATGCTTATTTTTCTGCTGCAAAAGGGGGTAATTTAGCACTATTTATCTCTAAGCCCTCAAGCCGAAGCGAAGTGGGTGGGGTGCCAGGCGCCCCGGCCACTGCTTCAGTACGGGTCTTTAGGTTCGGTGACTACACTAAATATCCCGAGGAACCGACTGTCGGCTCGGCTTGGTATCCGGAGAACGTATGCCATTTCCCATTCCCAGTCCATCCCACATCTTGCGAATGATCCTCGCTGACATGTAGATACCCAAACAGATCTACAACTCCTGGGACCCCAACTGGCGAGGCTTCATCGGCACCACGCTGATCGTGATCTACGAGGAGTACGGGGACCTGCTCCCCCCGCCGGTCAAGACGCTCATCCTCGAGAGCATGCGCAACAACACCATCGGCGACAGCTACCGCGTCGGCGGCGTCGACGGCGACAACCTGTACCCGGCGTACTCGAACCCGGCCCTGATGCGCGCCGTGGCCTCTGGCTGGACGGGCCGCAAGCTCAACGACAGCAACATGACGGCGGCGGGCGAGGCCTACGCACAGGAGGTGCTGGACCTGTTCGACCGCAACGGCACGCTGTCCGAGTTCAACTCGGCCACGTACGCCGGCGTCAGCCTCTTCGCCCTGACGCTGTGGGCAAAGTACATCCCCGACGACGGCTCGTCGGTAATGGGCTCCAACGGCGCCCGCATGATCGCCGACGTATGGACCTCCATCGGCGAGCTGTACAACGCCAACCTGCGCAACGTGGCCGGGCCGTGGGACCGCACCTACGGCTGGGACATGAACCTGTACATTGGCATTTTGAATGCCTACATCTGGTCGCTCGTCGGCGCAGACCGCGCCCCCGGTATCAATACCGTCAGCAAAGGCGGGCGCACCCCCGCATGGGCGACCACGCACGCCGACGACTTCGAGATCGCGCCGCTGCTGGCGGCGATCCTGCCCTACCACCACACGCTGATCCCGGACGCCGTCGTCGAGAAGCTGGCGGCCTTCCCGGGGGAGCACACGTACGCGGCGTCGGCGCTCTCGCCGCCGTGGGACCTGGCCCCGCGCAACATCAGCAGCTGGCTCGCGGAGAGCCTGACGATCGGCGCCGAGAGCTTCGACCAGACCGTCGTGGGCGGCGCGTCCATCAACCAGGAGCAGTGGGCGCCCGCCGTCGCGCAGTGGCTGCGGGCCGACGGGACCGTCGGGTGGTTCTCGTACTGGGCGACTGAGTCGGCGATGCAGTCCGACGTGAAGCCGTACCGGCTCGAGCTGACGTACCCCAAGGGCAACGAGAGCAGCGTCTTCACGTTTATCATTGGCGCGAACCCGCTGGGCCAGAAGAGGGATGTGTTGGATTGGAGTGATGTGATGGGGCTGAACGTCAACGTCAGCGGGACGGTGGACCTTAGCCATGAGGTTGCATTCTGCGGTCTTAACGGCGGCTCGTGCGATCCCACCCACGGATTCGAGTTCTGGAATTTCACCTACGTGATGCCGGCTGGAAGCACGGAGACGCCAAACATTGTGTTGGAGCTCGAGCTTGCATAAGGTTGGCGGAGTTGTATTAGGGTGACGATCATGGATATAAACCTATACAGAACGCTGTGCATAAATCAAACTGTATATACTTCAGTCAAGCGAGCACAACTCCTAGTTCTCCAGGGTTCCAACCGTCTTCAGCTGTCCCTTGGCCTGGCGGCTCGCAACTTCCTTCGGAATATACTTCAGTGGTCGATACTCTGGGTTCCACATCTGCTCGCGGACCCACTCCTTGACATCCTCGACGTTGTCAGGGATGCCCTTCTCCGTGGCTAGGCCGTCCTTCACCGCGGCACGAATGACCTTGCTCGCAACGTTGACGCTGACATCCCGCACAATGTCCACACCAGGCAGCAGGGGCGCTGTGTTGTCCTTCAGCGCGGGTGACATTTCCGCGACGGCCTCGACGGCTGCCACCAGCATCTTGTCGGTGACGAGCTTCGATCTCGAGAGGACAGAACCGAGCCCTATCCCGGGGAAGACGACGCTGTTGTTGCATTCCGCCACCTTGATCTCGACCTCCTTGCCGTCTTTGCCCCACGGGCCCTTGACGGGTTCAAACGGGGACCCAGTGGCAACCAAGGCGCGACCTTCGGTCCACTTTAGGATGTCTTTCGGTACGGCCTCGTGAAGACGAGTTGGGTTGGAAAGCGGCATGATAATCGGACGGTCAACATGGGACGCCATTTCCTTAATGACATCCTCCGTGAATGAACCCGGCTTTGTCGAGGTGCCAATGAGAACATTGGGCTTGACTTCCTTGATCACCGCCAGCAGATCAGTCGACTTTCCGCCCCATTCTTCTTTAGATCTAGCGAAGAACTTCTGCGCGCCATTGAGAGGGGTTTCGGTTGTGAGCAGGCCGGGCTTATCGATGAGCCTAGATATGCGGTGTCAGAGCAAGGTGTGCAGTACGTTTCAGCACAAGAGCAAGGACAAGACATACCAAAGCTGCTTTGCAGCGTCCTCTTTGCTAATTTTGCTTTCTGTGACAATGGCATCTCGAATTTGATCCGCAATGCCACACCCAGCGGATCCAGAGCCGAATATGACCACCCGCATGTCGCTTAGCTTCTGCTGGGAAACATGCAGGCCGGACATGATCGCAGCCAGGGTTACACATCCCGTTCCCTGAACATCATCATTAAAGCAGGGCACCTTGGGGCTATACAAGTCAAGAAGGCGTCGTGCTGCGGATTCGAAGTTAGGAACGGACGGCGCCAGGATTAGAAGTGGACAAAACTTACCATTGTCGAGTCCAAAGTCCTCGAAGTGGATATATGCGCGCGGGTAGAGCTTGCGGGCTGACTGAACGAACGAGTCGACAAACTTGTCATACCGTTCGCCCCGGATGCGTTTCGATCGGAGTCCAAGGTACAAATCGTCTTTGAGAAGTTCTTCGTTGTCTGTACCGCAGTCCAAGACCACCGGGAGGGTCCTGTTGGGGTGAATGCCAGCACACAGTGTGGTGAGGACGAGTTTGGCCACGGAGATGAGAATACCACCACAGCCCTGATCCCCGATGCCCAAGATTTCCTCGCCATCTGGTGAGGGTTTAATAAACGGTGTTCAGTGGAGCGGGGCAAGGATGAGGCCAGACATACCGGTCACGACAATGTAGTCGATATCTTCAGGTCGGCCCCACTGAGCTAGGTCATTGTGGACACGGTCCGCGTCGTTGATGTTCAGGAAGCAGCCCTCAGGCCGCCGGAATAGACGGGAATAATTTTGGATGGCATCGCCCTCCGTTGGGGTGTAGATGATGCTAAACATTTCCTCGAGATGGTCATACAGAAGCTGTCACATGTCAGACAGGGGTCAACAACGAGATACAGCCTGTGACGGGCATGGGCTTACCTTGTAGAACAAGATCTCATTCTGCTCCTTCAAGGAGGTCATGAAAGTATTCTTGGCCAAGTCGTTGGGGCGCGTGGAGTATTGCTCGTATGCACGGTTGGCTTGCTGTTCCAGGCTTTGGACGCTCTGGGGAAGGAGGCCGGTCAGATTGAAGGTCTGGCGCTCCTCCTTGGGGTGTGCAGAGCCCTTGTTGAAGAAGGGGTGGTTCAGCAAGGTGGTGCCGGTGAGGGCACATTCGAGGGGGCCACTCGTGCTGAGAGGCAGATCTCCATACTTGGAGGTCTTCTCTTGAGGAGCCATCGCGTAGGATTTTGAGGACGGACGAAGATCTGTTTGATTCTAACCAGGGAATGCGAAGGTCTGGCAATCTAAATCTGTACGAAAAGGCTATGTGCAGAGCGTTACTGGGAGGGATGGTAGGGGAGATATAGGAAGCAATGAAGCGTGCTAGATTGCCAAGAGATCGAGAAGTGCTTAAGAAGATGCAGGGCAGATCCACTCGATATGATGTTCCATTGACATGCGCATGTGTCAAACAGAGGGGCAGACCTGTCTTGTCACCTTGTCTGGGAGCTTGGAAACGGCCTGGAACAGGCCATGACGTAACCGGCAGTGGTGCAGCCGGCCGTACTCCGACCGCTTGTCGCTCAGAGCAAAACCGGGAAGCTTCCTCTAGCAAGTAAACTCGGATCTAACCTTCATTTCTAATGAACTAGGCGATGTGGGCTTACTGTGCGCCCATCGGTCTACGGAAGTAGACGCATCAACAGATGCTACACCCTTATCAGCCCTATCGTACCGGCTGCGCTTGGCTGCGTCCAATTTGCAAGGTGATCGGCTGCCATTTCACGACAGCACACTCGGCCGGTCCTCCGGCTCACTAGCCAAGCCGCGCAGGGATAGAGGCATTGCAGGCAGGTTACGCTACCTAGGTATGCTAGTGGAAGTTGGGACTGGGACATGTAGGAGCTCTAGGAGCCTCGCCCGGGTGGAGGAAGATGGCCACAGACGAGGACTATGATGGTCCAGGAAGAAGTTGTTCTTGCAGTTGTTCCGGTCATGGTCATCCGAGAGGATGATCATGCCCGGGTCCGATATACCGGCTCCCTCTGTGGCCCCAATGCAAAACGCGTCGGGACCGAGAGGCCACCCCGGAGGGCGACTCGTCGAGAAGATTGGTGCGAGTAGACGGCTCGAACAGGCTGCTTGCTGAGATGAGTTACATTGTAAGAGAAACACGACCTGCCTTGAATGATCCTAATGAGTTGTGATGATGCACTTCATTGTGACTTGCCATTGTGACTTTCTACTTGGTGTTTGAAGAGGAATGAAAGAGCGCGATGCGCATGCAGAAAATTGAGAGTTGAGATTTGCTGAAGAGCTTGGACCAGCCCCACCACAAGTGCTTGCCACCTGGTATCGACAGCGGCCAGCTGTCTCACAGCTGCCTGACGACCCTCCGTTCATTGTGCCATCTCAGACGCAATCATCAGGACCTGGCCGGCTGACCATCCCGTCTTGGCCAGCTTTTCGAAGCTTCTCCGTCTCATCCAGCAGCCAGTCGTTGGCTATGACCTTGAAGCTGAACGACCCATCAAGTGCTCTGAACGCAAGTCCCTTCCGCTTCAAAGACGGGTACTCAACCCTTGTCTCATTTGACACACAACTCGCTCCTTGTGCCTTCGTCATCAGCTCGTCGGGGTCCTTCGCAAAGGCTGACAGCCTCATTCGAGTTGCAAACTTCGGGACGCGCTCTAATGTTGCAAGTTGATCGCTCCACTCAGCATCATGGCCGTCATTCGGCTTCCATGTTTTAAAGTCGTCGCACGCGGCGTAGACGTAGAAACAGTGGCCGTTGATCATCAGAGGATTGCCTGCGATACTTGCGCCACAGAGCACTCCAGCCAGACCAACGTTGACTCCTACGCTGTCAAGGAAATCAATGACGGAATCGTCTATGATTTTCTGCTCCCTCACTGCCTTCCAACTGATAGAGGCCTCGGTCTCCTCGTAGTCATGCTCTCCGACGCTAACGCCGTATGTTTCGCGGGGCAGAACGCCATTTTCTGCTTGGTCCTCTATGATAACACCGGGCAATTGGGAGTAAAGATCCTTCGAGTCTGTGACGTCGTAGAATATCATCGGTATGCCGTCGAGAATCTCCGTGATTTGAAACTCAGCATCGCCATGAGTCTTCCACAGCTCAGGAATGTTCTGGAATCGCTCGAGTTTGGTCGCAGGGAGGAAGCTTGGAGAACGTCCGAGATTTACGCCTCCATCTGGTGGATCTATGGAAATCTCAGTTTTCTACGCTCCAAGTTATCCGTATCAGGTCTCGATGTACTCACAGGATGTGCCCCACTTCCTGATGTGGAAGTCTTCCTTGAGGTCGAGGCCCATCAGGACTTCCTCAAGTTTTTGCGCCAAATGTGGCCCCTTCATCCGAGGGGCGTATCGCATCTTGACCATTTGCCTGGCATGCTTGATCACTGGAAATGAATCCGTGGCGAAAACCATTCCTTGCGAGATGTGGCCTTCGTGTTTGACGGTCTGTACCGTCCAGCCTGTCTGCCCATGCAGCTCGACAAGGAATTGCGAGAAGCGGTAAGACTCGTAGCGCTTGTCCCACAAAGGCAGGACACAGTCGATTGCAAAGTACAAGACCTGCTGGTTCACGGCAAACTGGCCCTTCTCTACGACGACAGGCCAGCCGTCGATCATGGCGACCTCGTGAGTCTGGCTGGAGTCGAGGTTCTTGATGCACGAGACGCGTCGCACGGACACGAGTTTGCGGTAGGGTGGTTTCGCCGCTGCGGTATCCATGGCTTTGCAGTGTATGTTTCGTTCGGAGAATTGTGGGAATGGTGAGCTCTGATTCATGACGGGTCACCGCGACAGACGGGCGCGACAGACGAGTCGGCGCAGTTTTGGTGGTGAGCTGCCGCAGGGTGTCGAGTGGATCGATGCTTCCTGCTAGTTTGACTTGCCCCCTTAGTTTGATAAAGGTACCTACCTGGGGTACCTACATACCTAGGTAGGTAGGTACCTTGAACAACTCAGGCAGGCTTTCGTGGTGATGGGAAGGAGCGGTTTGGTTAGAGTTGGAGGGCGAGGCTCCTTCTCTGCAGGGCAATACGTCCGTCCTTTCTCTACTTTCTTCAGATTGACTGTAGCTGGCTGGCCCGTCAAAGCCAGTGGAAGCCCAACCGGTTATTTTGGCGTCAGTGTCGCGATTGGCGAGCGTAATTTGGTCATGTTTTCTGTCTTGCCGGCTTTAGATAGTAGGACTTCGTCCTTCCTGAATGAAGCTTAATATAAAAAAAAAACAAAAAACTGAGTGGCTGTCTTGATACGATCTCGGAACTTGGCGCTCGGTCTCAGCTACCGAAGGACAGACACCTGATCTAGTAGCGAACGAGGGCATCTGAAGTTGACGATCTCCAAAATGCTTCAACAGTACTTCGCCACCACCAATTCCATGAAGTTAACATTTGCCGGCCACCTTTTGCGGAATTCTTCAGCACTCAGCACCACTTCCCTAAAAGGGCCGACTTCCAGTCGGGATTGTCTGGCTCGTTCCGTTGCCTCATTAGCATCCTCCTCAAGCGGTATCATTTGGTCCTGAAACATCCAACATATCTCCTCAATGTCTCTGCGAGAGTCCGGGTCGCCGGGGATCAGCTCGGGTCCCCAGATACCGGCCCGTGACCTCAGCTTGAAAGGCGGCTCCACCGTCTCGAGCCACTCCTGCAGCTCCTCGGCCACCTTCTCAGAGTACTCATCTTTGCCCACACCAGGAGGCGGCGTGATCGGCTCTTCGCCATCCCAGCGCCGCCCGATTGGGGGCTCCTCCCGTATCCATGCCCGCCCCAGGATGACCGAGATGAGCTCGAGGCTCGGCAGGACATGGGGGGTCCCCAGCCGCGACAGCAGCCTGGCGAAACGCGGCCACTGCGCGTTGCAGAGACACCGCGACTCCAGCGCCAGGTGCCGGATCTCCATGAACGGTCCTGCCTCCGCAGGATCATGGATGCTGTTGTACAGCTGATCGACGGTCTTGGAGGAGAGGTAGGCTGCGTCGATCTCCGGGTTGAACTGCCGGCATGGGACCTGGAGGCGCTCTCCGCGCTTGGTTCTCGCCCAAGTGAACGACATGTTGCGCTTGACGTGGTCCCTTGTCTCTCGGCACAGGTGCAGAATGGTGGGGAGCGGCAGTATAACCCTCCAGCAGGGGTCTTCGGGGTTATAGGCATCACCGTACTGAAGGTCCTGCTCGTGGAAGAAGTAGATTCCGGGCGACACGGTAGCCAGTGCGAAGTCCCAGATCTGCTCTCGAATCTCCGGAGGCAGCGGATCAAATGGTCGGCGTTGGTACTCGACATCAGCCGCCGCCTTTTTGGGTGTTGCTGATCTGGACTCAGAGCTGTTGTTGGTGGCGGGAGCCTGTCCCATGGCAACTTCGGCCTTTTTGCCACCACCGGCATCAAGCGTAAGCTCCCTCATCTTGTTCGTCATTGCTGCGATACGGGTCGTTGTGAATGTAGCCATCTTTCGTGACGATTCCGTATCTTGGAGGTCTGTAGAAGCGTCGGTGCTCATGGTGGCAAGAAGTCGATGCGAGCGTGTGGGGGGTATATAAGATTCCGTTTGAGCTGCTTCGGTAGAATGTGAATGTCGTCGACGACTACTTCTTGGCAAGTCGGGGACGTCGGGTGCGATTGGCCAGAACAGAGTTGTACACCGCAGTGGTACCCGCTCGGGGCAACTTGTTGTTTCAGTTTGTTTGGATGACTGCAACATGAACACCGAGCTACCTAGGCAGTTGGGCTAACTCTGATCGGGCCACACGTTACACGTAGGCATGTGTTTCTGCGCAAGGCATATTTCTACAGCAGTGTCAATCGCCTCTCGCCCATTGCCTTTCTTTTCATCAACGGCTTGTGCAGTTCAGATGAACCTCTCGTAAGAGTTCCAACAACAGCGGAAGAACTGGCAGTTGCCTCAGAGGTTTTTGGCTCGGCAGACAAATATGTCGCCGGTAGATGGGTGGTAGCCTTATAAACTTGAGTTGCGAACTCTAACGTGACTTGACAGCATGGCTCGGGTTAGTTGCAGCACCAGGCAACTGCCGCTGAACCCTGGCATTAGAATCGAGGTTTGAAGTCGGCAAGCCACAAGCAAGATACAGCCGATCAGTTCCATCCACACCTCAATTACTCAGTTTCCCATCGAAGCTAGACAGGGATTTTCCTGTCTGAGCATTGAACTCTGTTCTGAGGAGATAGTCTGGCATGTGCTAGGCACATGCCCGCGAGGAGGATTGAGTGATAATGACTGCAGGATCCTACTGTGTGTTGTAAAGACATCCGCCAACATATCATGAAGCCACCTCGTGTGGACCGTGCACAGAAAGATGATCAACTTTGCACGCTAGAAATTGTGCTGAATTCCATCAAACAGCTGAGACCGCACTGAAGAATATTTGAAGAATATATTCTGTACTCATGGCGGCTGGTTTGGATTAAGAGCAACCCATGAGAACACCGAAGACATTCGGCCAGGCGGCAGTAAAAGTAGTTGTAGTCTTTGTATGCCGTGTAATAAAATGTTTCGCCTCAGCAGGCAGTCTCGGTCGTTCACAGGATGGAGTCACTGTCTTCAGGAAGCTCACAGGTAATGTAATGATGTGTTTTTCTCTCCTGGCAATATCTTGATATTTGTGCGAAAGCTGCTTGGGACCCGCCGTTAGGTCTTGACACAATCATACAAGTAAACGCACTCGGTGCAAGGGCGTTTCTTCAAGACTACATAGAGCTTCCGCTAGTAAATCCTGCCAGGATATCTAACGCATAACAACACGTATTACATTCATACATACGCGTCATGGAAGTCTTTTTGGTCTCCGAATTTGAGTGACATCTGCAAATAGTGGCTCTGATACTATCTGGAGCTGGCGCTGAGTACGGTTCATGCAGAATTGTTTCTTACTGTGAAAAACTCGTCCTCGAAGCTCTGTTTCATCTGGCCCTGAATACACACTCTCCATGTTGAACTGTTCGGCTGTATGGACTGCCAGATGTGGCAATCTCCGCAATACTGGACACAGCTGTGTCTTAGGTGTTACGAGGCTTCACTGGTTTCAAAATCGCCCCATGCTTTGTTGAAAACCACAGGCCTCATCTCTCTAATCCAGTTCAGGCTTCGCCTGCCACCCTTAATTCTCAATCTCGCTGTGGGCGACAGCCTCGGGGGTTGAAATTTGTGGGACGAACTTGCATTGTAAGAAGAGCAGTTTAGGGAGCAGGCTTTCTTAGCAGAATAGGTGGCAGCTGTCTCTTTAAAAGGATCCTCTGCAGCGCCAGTCACTCGGGCCCTTCCCTCAACCCATTCATCGTACACGCTACGGTGCCTGCCGCACCTGCCTTACCTACACGCCAGAATTCACTGTTTGGCGCGACTAGATCAAGATACTTGACCGACACTGGCACTTCCCTTCATCTCGACTTACCAATCCCCCAGATCTCTCTTGCCTGTGTCAATCTTCCCGTGAATAGGCTCAGCTCGGCCTTTTTCTACACACACCCGTCGGACCTGGTCTTCGTGACGAAGTGGGACTGGTCTCCCAATCTTTATCTTTTCACCCCTGGCTTTCATCATCCATGAACCATCAGGTTCGGACTACCATAAGCAAGATCTTGGTCATTTGCCAGCGCCATGAACGATTTTCAGCATACATGTCACATGGTGACCACGCTCCTCGGCCCACGAGTAGAGGAGCACCTCGAGAAAGCCGAAAGTCTTAAGGGCCAAAGGCCAAGTGAACCAACGAAGCGCACACGACAGCAATTGGTGGAGGACTTTGCTGAGCCGGTAAGCCTGAAAGCTTGAGTTCCTTTGCTGCCTGACTCTTCCCATGATTTGGAACAGTCTTGATACTACTCACATTCATTACCGACCCTTCTGCAATTAATAGCTCCCCAGCTATCCCTTTATTCGTCAATATGAAGCACGGCACTAACATATCTTGGTTTTGACAGGCGCAAGCCACCGATTCGTACGAACGACTGATAACACCAAGCGGACAAGAAATGAGGATGACGTACCATGGCGAAGCATATCCTCCATCCACCGTGGCTCTGTCGAGCCTGAAGAATATATCCTTGCGTGATCTCGAACTCGAAATCCACCACCGGGACCGTGTCCTCATCCTCAAGACGTTCTGCGAACCCAAACGCCTGGCTTCGATCATGAACGCTGTTGAAGACCAGAATGGTGATGTCGATCGCGTTGCTCTTTACAACATCCCCATCAACAAATCGATGTACAGACTTCTGCCGAACAACGTGATCGTGGCCGTGAAAGAGCCCTACTATACGTCTACAATAGACGGCGGAGTGCTCATCAGAATCGATCATCCTTCGGACCTGATTCAGCTCAATTCAGACAGCAGCTTGATACCTCCCAGCATGAAGCCCATTTCGAAGGCAAGTCTCAGCCCTTTCGAGTTGAAAGAAATGGGGAACGAGGCTTTCAAGCGGCGTGACTGGGAGACCGCTGCGGATTGCTACTCCACAGCTCTGGGCGTGAACCAGGACAACGACGATCTCCGTCGCACTCTGCATAGCAATCGCTCCCAGGCTCGCATAAATCTTGGGCACTATGAGCTAGCCGTCCAGGATGCTCTCGTAGCCATACAACGGGGAGATCATGCTTCCGACGAGAACAAGTCGCAGAATCGGAAGTCGCTTCACCGTGCTGGCCGAGCTGCATACGAATTAGGTGACTTCTCCGCGGCCAAGCAACACTTTTCCCGAGGAGTCGAACTATCTCCCGAGAACAAGGATCTGTTGCTGCAGCTTCAGCGAGCAGAGAAACGCCTAAGGGAACAGAACACCGGTGATTTCGACTTCATAGCCATGTCAAACTCGGCGACGAAGGACAACACAATCTTGGATCATGCCTCATTCCTCAGAAACACCAAGGTTGCCTCTGCAGGGGATCACGGACGCGGACTGTTTGCTACAAAGACTCTGGCTCCAGGAGATGTCATTCTGGTCGAGAAAGCGTTCTGCGCTACATTCGAGAGAGATGTTCCGAAGGAGAAGTCTGTAATCGTCGACGTAGAAAAGGGCCGAATCAGCCTGGAAAGGCAAGCCGAGCGTATTCACTGTACGATTGACAAGATACTCCACAATCCCAAGCAAGCAGGCCGCTACCTGGATTTGTATGATGGTGGCGAATTCCAGAACAAGGCTCTCAGGTTCGTGGACGGAATGGCCACCGTCGACTCGTTCCTCGTGCAGGCCATAGACAGGCTGAACGGCTTTGACTTCCCCGGCATCAAGTCAACTAAAGACGGTTCAGGAGAAACGACCATAGCTGCGGGAATATGGCTGCACGTGTCTCTTGTCAACCACTCCTGTGTTCCAAACGCCGACCGCAGCTTCATTGGCGACATGATGGTCGTTCGTGCTACCAGGGGCATCAAAGCTGGGGAGGAGATCAGTCTGAGCTACCTGGTTCCCAATCACTCCTATTTGGAGCGTCAAGAGCGCCTGTATTTCTACGGCATCGAGTGTGATTGCCCGCTGTGCGAGGTCGAGAAGTTCATGCCCGCACAGGTACTCAGCAAACGTGCCACACTCGTCGATGAGGTCAATCAATCCCTCTCCACACATGGTACCGGACCTCCGTCAACACTCCCTGCCGCTGCAATCAAGAACGCCGAATATCTGATGACACAGTTGGAGGAAACATACCCCGAGGAGCTGTACCAGCACCTTCCACGCCTGGCCTGTGTCCGTCTCGCACGTTGGCTGTGCTTGGTTGGTGGTCCGCCAGAGCAGCGCCTCGAGAGGGCGCTGCGAGGACTCCGAAACTACGGGTACTTTGTCGAAATGAAGGCAAATGGTATCACGATTGATCGCTCATCTGCCATTGTCGAGTCGCGGGGCCTGGCCGCTCCCACCATCGCAGCCTCCGCATGCGTGGCGTCTGGCAAGATCGAGGCTGCTCGGCAGTTTCGGGAACTGAGAAAGGAGATGTATACCATCCTCTACGCCTGTGAAAATGGACTTGACGACAAGTAAAGCCACACCGATGGCTGAGCTTGATCTTTGCCGGGATGTATGCCTGCAGATGGGACTTTTGACTCAGGACAGGTTGGCTCATGGCAACATGGTAAACCGATCCGCGCAAGAGCTTTTGAACTGCCAATTGACCGGAGTCATTGAATTGGAGGAAGCGCTGCACGCCCAATGACACCCCGACGAATGTGATGGGTCATTCCTTTAATACTTTATGACTTTGCCCATCCAGTGCGTCCCGGATGCAACGTTATGTACCTAGGTAGTCCTCTGGATCGGGGTTGACATAGTCTGTCTATTTAGCGAGTCCTGCGTCGCGCGTTGCGGTCACCATACTACGGCCCCCAGGTTTTGTTACAAGGAGGCAATGAGGTCAGCGTGGGCCTGAGGAGTGGCCTTTGTAGGCTGAGATGACATGACAAAGAGACCTAGATTAGCAAATTCTGGTCAGGAGACCAAGATTCGAAGTATGAGACACCGTAAACCCCGAACCATCGACGATTGAACCGAATTGAGATTGTCCACGTGGGTCCACATCTACTATTGGGCCAGAGTCAGCAAAACATTCGCAAGCAACAATTTCAAAAAAGCATCCAAACTGAGTTGCGCGCAGTCTTAAATTGACGAGTTGTAATATCAAAAATAGATTTACAGTTTAGAAATCCCCCACCCCCACATCTTTGTCCTTTATCTCTCTGCTCCTATCAAAGTATAATTGCACAATGCTCACATCCAGGCCATCATGTCGAGGCATCCGGAGCTTTGATGACAGTGGCGCACTCCTTAGGAGCAGGCGGCGGATCACCAGCAATCTTTTCCACTCCGCAAGGAGATGTGAGATCAATCACGGGCTGCGCCGGGCTCAACAGATCAACCTTGCTGCCCACTGCCGTGGGACACTTGGACGTGCCTGTGACGACATCGAAAGTACAGACCTCGTCAACACCACGTTGGCATTGAGGGTCATTGATGTTCCGTAATTCGTAATTCTGAGCCACCCAGTTGTTACCCTCACCGACACACTTGTTCACCTGGTTAGGGCTGAGTGCCATGAAAGACAACTTGCCCGTGTTTGAGGTGATGATGTCTGCACACTGGGACATGTCGACAACTTCGTAGTCGACGGCAAGCGCACCGTCGCCAGCGGGGTTCAGGAAGGCGGGTGATGCGGTTGCGGATGTGCCATACGCAAGGTACTGATACGTGTCGAAAGAGATATCATGGGCTCCTCCAGAGACGTCCAAGTGGAGGACGGTGCGAGACCGAGAACCAAACTTGAGCTTGATGCACATCCCTGAGCAGTCTGGCCAGTTTGGCCAGTAAGCCATGCGGTTGACATCGACCTTGCATCCGTGGACACCAATAGTCGAGCTGAAAGAATCGTGGGGTGTTACTCTGACTGATCCTGAGGGGGACAAGGCAGTTGCGTGGACCGCAAAGGCGGTAATGACGGAAAGTAGCCAAAACATTGCAACGGCGTAATGGGTGTGTGGTAAAAACAAAATAAGGAGTGGATGCTGTCTTCACGAGACTTGCGGTGGGATAAGTCCAAGTGTACCTAGGTAAGGAATGTCAAGAAAGTCGATGGTGCAGGAGAGTGAAATCCCGAGAAATCCTGTATGCATAGACATTTCTTTATATTCAAAAATCGGCGCACTCCGAGATTGGGGGCGCATCCGCGGGACTGTTCATTGTCCTGGATGGGGGGCGGCAGTGGCTTTGGTCAGGCTGACTGTTGTTACTATTCTGGCCCGGTTTGAGATCCTGCGACCCGGTCGGCAAAGGTAGTATTCTCTAGCTTAGTCTGTGACCCGGTCTACACATAAGCCAGCCATTCAAGCATTAGTCCTAGCCAATTCATTTCCTCAGGATTCGGCAGGTGACAAAAGCAAGGCCCGGCCCAGCACCACGTCCTCGGCCAGAACTGACGATCTCAACGTGATCGGATATGGCAAGGCCCAGTTACAGCATTTCACGGTTTATTTCACTGGTTCAGGCTTTTTTGCGACAATAGTATGAATGATTGATCTCAAAATGAAGTATCAGGTCAAGGCCAGCCGAGTTGGCCTCGGGCCAAAGAGAAACAGATGCTCACGCCATCAGAACTAGTTACCACCTGTTAAATCCCCGTGCTCCATTCATCTCAGCCAGTATATGTGCAAGTGACAGTAGACGAGGTGGTAGAACAGGAAGTCAAGACCTCACTGTCCTGCTCAATATCGATGATAGTGGCTCCAGACGGTCCGACGGTGGTGCCGCTCTTCACAGCCGAGGCACCAGTGAAAGTAACCGTGCCGAAATCCGCGAAAGGCACCAGCTCGCAGTCGCCGGAAGAGGAACATTCTGAGAAGTCTTCTACAATCCATTCTGCGTTGTACTCGCACAGAGAGCCGTCTGTCACACCGCTAAAAGAGTGCGTCACAGTGGTGCCCGTGGTTAAGTTTTCAATAACAGCACTGCCTCCCGTCTTGGAGGTGGCCGTGACTGTCATCTGGATTGAGTCACCGGCGGAGATGGTGATACCGGAGAAGGTGTCTAGGAGTAGAGTTAGAATGGTTAGCAGTAATAGATTTGTGTTGTCCATTGCTTTTACTTACATGCGTAATCCGGATACCATTCATACCAAGCGTCGTAAGACACGCTCGTGCCATCAACGTACCAGTCGATTCCAGTCTGAAGGATAGCAGTCTGGCAAGTATCACCGTCGATACCGACCCACTATGGTGTTTTTGGTTAGCAAGTTTGTTCGTGCGATCTAAGAGTATTAGTTGACCTACGGCAGAGCCAGCAGACTCGGTGCTGCTGCTTGAGCTCCCGGTGAGCGTGGGAACAGTGACAGTCGCAGTCACCTCGGTGTAGCCCGTGCCGATCAAGACGGCGCCAGCCCAGTTAGTAGAATACTCCACATTGCTCTGGTTGGTTACGCCCTCGATGAGATTCTCAGAGGCGATCTTCGGCTGAGAAGAACGAGAAGCCCCAGAACGCCGAGCAAGCTGGCGTGCCTCACGGCTCTCGCGACGCTTTTCAGTCAGTCGGGCCCCAAGAGCTGCCTCAGCGCACAGAAGGGCTGTAATAACGGAAGTGAACTTCATTGTGCTGATCAAGACGAAGACTGAGTGAGAGGCAGCAACGAATGAGATGATAATGTGGGTTAATCAAGCGAGAGAAGATTTGTCAGGCGGCTGCTGGTAGTCAAGAGGCTGGACGGAGAACAGATGGGATCATGGACCATTTTATACCCACGAGTCTCGTTCATGAGGCCTATGTAATTGTATCATAACTCTCTACCAGCTAGCGGAGGGTCTCGGATCCCAGGAAACAGCATGTTAAGTCTGGCCAGGCAAGCCTGAACAAGTGAACGTCCAATGGCAAATCGGGATCGAGCTAGAATCGAATACGCCTGCCCACAAACCGCATCGAAAGGACGCGAGAAGCAGGGATGAAATGGACTTTGGCCCCGCGAATTTCGATAAAGGTTCCATGCGGACACCTGCAGACTGAACCACCTTCCAACTTGGACAAAGATCTCCGTGTAAGCAGGTATTCTTTCTCTGTGCCTTGAGCCTATATCTGGGCTTATCATTCGTCGGGTGTCATCGCGTGGGTATCAGGTGAGGCGTTTGGGTTGCTACATGCATTCAAGCTTGAGCTGGGGCAGGGATGAGAGACCGGCCAGGCCTGGAGGAGATGTTGACCGGGCCCGAGCCCGGGTGTCGGACGCGGTTGATTTGATGGCAAAGGCAGGAAGAACGATACGTACTATGCGGGTCCCACATGATCACGGACTGAAATGTTGCAGCTCGGGCAAGCCAGTGAGAGACCACCAAGTTGATCGAACGTTGATATGATTTTGGCACACTATATATCCTTAACGAGCCTGCCCAAATGACCATACTTCATCAGCCTGTCAGAGGATGTCCATGTACACAAAACATAACGAGAATTATGGATATGCTTTCTAATTGAAGTTCGTCCTACAACAGGCGCAGTACACGCAAGTGGAATAATTATCATCCAAAAGCAAGGCATATGGCTGTTACTTTCGTTTCCCGAGATAAGGCTTGGCATAGCAACCCCGGCACGGGACGCGTGGCCTGCGCACTTAGGTAGTATTCTCGATCTCCTCTTCCGGCATTTGTCGACTGGTAATTACTCCTGTTCAGCCCTGCTATCAAGATAAGAAGAATGGCATTCTCTCGAGGAACAGCGAGAGTGGTGGTCTGTGTTGCGCCGTCCACGGGCTCCGAATGCTCCATCTTGACATGCAATGAAGGAGGGGAGGTGGCAACTGATATCCCATCCTTGCAGGTTGGCCAACGGGAATCCAGCTCTGCCGCTAAGTTGATTTACATGCCATCCCCCCGGATTCTGTCACTCTGCGATGGAACACACCAACTGCACAGGTTGGTCTCCCTATCTGGGTACTGGTGTGAGCCGCCCCTGCATCCTCACGTCGTCTGACTCGTAGAATCGGACACCTGCGCTCAAAAGAAGAGTCACATAAATTTCGAAGCTACTGCCCGTCTCAGAGTCCTCAAATAGAACAGTGTGAAGAGACATTTGGAGTCAAGTTTGGGTCGAGGCACAGGGCGATGGACACAATCGCATTCAGTGTTCAAATCACTCTGTCTACCATGATAGAACATGGGACTGCCTGAGTTACCACACCGTCCCATGTGGTAGTAGAAGCGGCTACGAGCTTGGAAATGCAACTTCTAGCGGTTATCGGGAAGTGGGTGAACAGGGAGGCAAGACCGAGATACCGGCCCTGACTGGGCGCCACAACCGGCTGCACGAACTGTTAGCCTGCGATGATAGGACCAATAATGATTATTACAGGACGTCAGGGTACCCACATCAGTTGACATGTCTGATCGGTACACAGGTAGAGCAGCGTTCGAAGACGTTAGATAGGCAGACTTCAGGCAGGGGGCTTGTCACCAGTACGACCGTCTCCAGAAGCCAAGCCAAATAACGTCATGTCTTCTCCCTTGGAAGCGAATGTTGTTCTTCGACAAGCTGCTTGACCAGACCCTCCAAGCAGGGTTCTAGTTGAGAGAAAGCCGTCATCAGGCGAGGCTCATGAAGTTCTGAAGTTAGACAATGTGGAAGCGGATCTACCCATGACACGCCTGCGTACCACATCTCGTCGGGTTGGCTTCTGATCCAGTCTATCGACAGCTCGACTCTGAATCCTTGTTATAAATCAGCACTATGAGAATCCACACTATCGCTTGGCAAGATCCGTTACCGCCTGGGCAAAGCTTGCTGAAAGCTTGAGCATCTGGCCAAGGACGGGTGTGTGGGACACATCTCGTACTAAGAGCCGGGGACAAAGGTTTTTTCGGACCTCGCCTGCTGAAGGAAAACCGCCAGTCTTGCAGTCACGTGTTGGCACAAATCATTTTAATCAAATTTCTGCCGTTTGATTACGTGTTTGTAAAATATGTCGACTTTCTTCTGAGCCAAGTTTCCTTCCTATATTTGTGGTTTGGGGGCCATTTCGAGCTGCTTTTTCTTCACACGGCACAGCCGGTCTGCGGATGTGGCTTGGTGGCTTGCTAATTCGGCCGTTCATCAGTAGTCCAGAGTTGATTGATTGGCTATGGTTCGTGCATGGAGCCATGGCATATGTAGTTGCCTGGCCATGTGTCTCAACTTATTCAGCTTTTGTGTAGCCAACCCGGAGGTCCTTCAGCTGCTTGGTTGAAATGATACTTTCCGACGGAAGTGCCGTTTCTTCAACTATATTTTTCTCTTATTCTCACGTATGAATTTCTGGCTAGTCCATCTCTTGTACACTATCGGTGGCCGAGCAATCGAGGTTCGCTGGCACTCGATTTCATTCGCTCAATCAACAAGACATGACAACTACACCCGCGACCCCAATGCTGCCGGCCAGCTGGCAACCGACAGTTACCGGCTGCCTTGGTACGCGTGATTTCTGGCAGTGGGATTACGGCTCTACACAAGACATGCGGGTGGTTCTCGGAGGCCCATCGCAGACGACAAACTGCCTTCCAACAGCATGGGCGTCCGACGTTGTATATAGCGGGTCGGAGTGTCCGTTGTCTTACACGCCTGCTTGTCAAGGGAAAGATTCCCTCAGCGCAGTCACCTGTTGTCCATCGTATGTTCTGCTATCCAAAATGACCTGCTCTGCGTGATCGAAAAGCCACTTACAGACCAATTTCCATGGTGTTTCAGCATCTACGATTTCAAATGTTTGATCTCTATCCCGACGGACAACCACGGCTCTCAGTTTCGATGCTTGGCTTCGTGGGTGACATCGGGAGACGCCGTCGTAACCCATACCAACTTCGTCAACAACACCTTGGCCGTGAAGACCATGACCCCTTATGCAAGTCGGCACCTGTGGGCTCTTGCCATTATATACGTCACGTCGGTATGTTCTCGGGGTTCCATAGTTCCTCTCGTGCCCTCGAGGAGGCTGATGATTCACATCGCAGACCTCCGGACCATCAGCAACCCTTACAAAGGGGTCGAACGATCTCACAGCCACTTTTTCTCAAACAGAAAGCTTTTCGCAGCCCTCCAGTCCTACCACACAATCGACCTCTGAAAAGAGCTCTTCAAACACTGGAATCAGCACAGGTGCTTCTGCTGGCATCGGCGTCGGGGCTGCTGCGGGCGTGGTCCTTCTGGCTGTAGTGGCTTGGTGGTTGCATCATCGGAGATCTCGGAAACAGGCACTTAAGCTAAGCACCGATCATTCTCCATACGCCGCCGAGATAGCCGTACAAGAAGCATCCGACAACGGCCACAAAAATCCGGAAGCTGTTCCGGCGACTCCCTCAGAGCTGTCCAGCAGTCCTCCGGCTGCCCGGGAACTGCCGGCCTAACCACATTAGAATACTAAGAAATATGGACAATAATAAAGCCAAATATTAGACCTTCGAAAAGGCGTATATTCCGTTTGCCGAGTATTATCAGCACCATAACGCCGTTTCCACTTTACCATCTGTACTGATGATTCCCAGCCTTATTAAAATTATTCTTTGCCGGTATTCTCTGCTTACTACTCCTCCGTGCCAACCAGTAATGAATTCTTTCCTTGCTTTATCTATCTCTACCACTGGTCACGTAGAATCTCTGTCATCAACCCAGCTCAAACAAACAACACTCTGCACGAAGGCTAGCTACCTCACGTACACTGGCCATGAAGTTCTTGAACTGTCACACCAGAATCCTCGAGGTTTTCGAGGATGCCGTTCCATGCTACGCCATCTTCTCGCACACTTGGAAAGTCTGTTTCTGCGATTTCAATGATCCCAACATCCATTAAATCTCTATTGAAAGGTACCTGGGGTGGTACAAGATCGAAAGGTCATGTGAACAGGCCTTATTGGATGGGTCGAATACGTCTGGATCGATACAGTCTGCATTGACAAAAGCTCTTCAGCTGAGCTCTCCGAGGCCATCAATTCTATTGCACCCCCTTCCCCCCGGGAGTCATGCTCCGCTGCCTTACAAGTATTCCGAGAACCGGCTTCACAATTATCGCGATGCCCCTAACTTATACCACTTAGAACGCGCTCCACATGCTGCTGTGAGGTTTATTTGGAAGTAAGGTTCGTTGCTGATAATGATCCCTCGTAATAAAGTTTGTCCAGATTGGCAGCAGCAGTCTCATTGTCCACCTTGAGCCGTAGGAAGTGCTGGTTCGTCCTGCTCTCGTCCCAAACCCACTGGTTTGTCCCGTTGGGCTCAATGAAGTTGTACCCATACTCATTCCCGAGCTCAAACAGGTCACCGAGGCCGTGTATGGCGTACAGTACGGTCAATGGGTCCCAGGATGACCGTCCGGCAAAGTACGTATAATAGATGTAGGCCATCCTGACGGGATCACTCTTGGGACCGTTGTCCATGAGCAGCCCACCAGTCACAACGTCCACGCCCACCTCGTAGCCGAGAAAGACGACGGGGCCATCCTCCGGCCACGAGTGGATGACATGGCGCGTCAGGGATGCGTTGAAGCCGCGGAAATTCCATTCATAGCCCGAGGGATACCCACCGCCCATGACCACCAGCTCCGAGACCTTCTGTTCGACGAGCTCCAGCCCGCTGAGCGGAGAGTAAGAGTCGCTTGTTGAGTTGAGTAGACCCGACAGGTTGTTGAGAAACCCGATGGACGCGATGGTCACGCTGGCGTTCTCCGCTTCAGCCAGCACCTTCCGGTAAAGCAATACAGGGTCCCATGCGTTGTCGGCGAGACCCCAGGGGATACTCCCGTTCGGCCAGTTGTAAGCGATCTTGCTTGCGTACTCGCCACGCGCGTAATACCGGTTGTCGAAGAACGGATCGTCGGTGAATGGGCGTGCGATACCGATTGGAATGTCACCACGACCGTAGTGCGCCAAAATCGTGGAGGAGGCGACGGCTGAATAACTGGAGGGATAATTTACATTGACAGCGAGAAGCTCCACGTCTGGTGAAGTGGCAGCCAGCAGTAAGGCACTAGTATCGCTGTCACGGAATCTATATCAGCCTGGCAATTCATCGACCGCATTCAAACATTAATTCCAAGGTAAACATAAGGGGCCTTACTCAACGTCGCTGTACATATCCGTGTCGATGATGAGACGTTTCCGAGCAGCGAAGACGCATGTGGCGCTGACAAGCAGGCCCAGACTGTATCTGAAGTGCATGGTCACTGGCTATTTTTAGACCGCCCTCTCTTGATCCTGGGATAGACGTATAAGAGCAACGTCGAAAGAGTTGTACTAGTAGCACATGCCCAGCGGCTAGGGGGTAAGTGACGCGCTTCGGCCTTTAGAAGAGCCTTATAAGTGCTGTTGTGTTTTGCCAGTCTGTCCCGAAAAATAAACGTTGCGGGCTTTCAAATTGCCGGAAAGAATCTTTAAGTAGAAGAAAGAATTGGGCTCGAGAACCAAGAATGATATCAGATGGCAGTCTCTGTTGGTCATCAGATCACTACTCCGTACTTCGGGGGGCCCTGGGAGCATACCCCCCATTTCCCCGCGCCCCCCGCGCTCCCCCCCCCCCAAGCCTGCATTTGTGGGACCGATTGCCCATTTCCTTCCTCTCATTGAATGCCATCATGTTTACCGCAATGTCCTTAAGAGAACATCTCAGAAATGGGGTCTTAAGCTAATCACTCATCATTCTTTACATATTCCTAAGATAGCCATATAAAAAATTCCTAATAATAGTAACATTATTCTTTGCTAGCATTCTCTGCTTATGGTAATTCCCTTCCAAGCCTAGTTATCCATTCTTAACAAGGGAAGGGCTCTTGAAAGGAGGATTTTTGAAAATAATGCGAGATAAAGCTGGCACTTTGCTTCTCTTCCAGACATTGTCATTGCATACAACTGTACATAGTGAAATGCGTGTCTATTGGTAGTTATACTATTGCGCCGTGGGAACATCGATTGATGAATGTCAAACGCAACACCCCCCCCCCTTAATTCTTTATATTCAGCTCAAAACGACTAGTTGCCCAGGTATTTCTGAAACTTTGAAATGAAACCGCCTCAAGCAGAGAGACCCATCTCAATTGTTAACTCAATGTAACCTAGGACATCATCACGATGGCTTGCATCAATAGTACCAGGATTTGCAGGAGCAATACAGCCGATGTTCTGGGGGAAATGGTTGCTGTGGAAATGGAGGTAAAGCAGGAAGAAATTTTAGTCCGACAATGATTGTCGATTACGGGCAAGAAATTCCGTGTAGGCCAAAAGAACACAAGGATCAATCTGTGATCCTGATTCGGGAGGAGCCTAGATCTCTGCCTTTCGTTAGCCACCCAATCATCTATTTCAAGCTTCCTGTCTTAACCATGAATAGAACCACGGTCTACAGAGATTATAGACTTGACTCTATACGTATAGATACGTCTTAGCAATATGCTTCATACTGGCAATCTTCACTCTGACGGCTCTAGCTTCTGCTACTCGATCACCTGATTAGATTATATATGGACCATAGCCGCTTTGATTCTTTTACTGGGTAGAAATTTACTGTATAGTGAATCAGAAGCTGTAAGACTCACAGCAAAGTCTCACAAGCTCAAACCTTAACAGATCTCAGAGTTGTTTCGTACTCAAGCCTGCTGGTGAGCCCCTTTACAGTGTATGGTTATTTTCCATACCGTCTACACCCTCCCAAGACCTTAAGAGGTTTGAATAGGCATCCTTCGGGGAAAGAATATCTGCAACTTGCAAAAAACCCCTGTGGCAAGGGTAACTTCCGAATTCCGTTGTGGGGACTTCCCGTGTGCCCATGTGAAGAAAAACATCAAAGGCTTCCGAACTAGTTAGATCCAAGCATTGGCAGGACCAGATTATGTATTAAGCGAACAACCATTATCAATTGATAAGTGTTGTGAGCGAATAACCATTGCTACCTACTATAATTCCCCACTGCGGGCCTCAACTTTATACTGCTGCCTGGTGATGGGACCCTACTTCAGGGTAGAGATATCTGAGTATAAGAAGATCTCGTTTCTGTAGAGTCGTTCAAGTTGGGGATGTTTCATTGCCAGCAAGCAAGCCAGAACATCCCAAAGCCGGCCATCATCAAACCACCGCAGCTCACACCAAGCTCAGCGCAAAAGCTTCCAACATGAACACTCTCATCACCCTGATCCTCGCTGCGTCCGCAGCCATGGGAGCCGCCATCAGCCCTTCCGAAGGTGAGAAAACATCGAACAACAACATGGAGGCACAGTGACCCTGGTTACTTGGGCCCTGTTCAGCCTATGCTGACCCACGCAAACAGGATCAGCATTGGACTCCAGGGCATGCTGCTCGGTCACGATCTGTACCGGACTCTCTCTCGACGGCGATTGCTACAGTGGCTGCTACCCCAAGATAGATGAGGTGTACCCAGACGCAGTGAGCTTTTTTCCACCCTTCCAATGATGACCTATACCTTGATCAAAATATTTGTTGCAGCGGCACTGACATCAAATCTATCAAGTACTGGCAAGGTAGCGCGGGCTCCTTCAGGGTGTCTACCTCGGGCTGCAGCTGCTTCCCACGACCTAGGGATGGAAAGGCGAGTTACTGCAGTGTTGCGGGCAATGGCAACCTCGGATATTGTGTGAACAACCTCGGATCGTTCCACTGTGAATTCTAGGCTTGGAGCTTGTCTTTTTGTCTTCTTCGATGCACATAATAACCACTTGGTTGGGTTGAGTGTAGCTTTGGCGCGAGATGCATGTTAATTAGAATTTTGAGCTCGGTCATGGTGCTGAAAATCGGCTTTTGGTGTCAAGGAGGTTCAATCAAAATGTGTGTGTTGGATATATGCTCGCTTCACCGTTCAGTCAGTCAAGAATTTATGGGCATCCTCCATATCGAATCGCAACCCGTTGAGAAGCTGGTAATACCTGTGAGTAATTATGTGTGCCTTTGCCCCATGGGGCCCCACTGCATTCGCTGTGTGGCCTGAGCGCCCACATCTCAGGATTTAAACCTTGCTCCTGCGATCTCCAGCAGATGAAGGCGGTACCAACTTGTCAACTTCAATTGATGTATTGAGGCCAGTTGCCTTGTCTCTCAATCTCCTCTCGTGACACTGGCAGTACAGTGGGGTTAGGATTCCACTTGAGCGGTAGCCATATATGTTCTGCATTTAACTGTACTATCTGATATGAATTGAAAGCATCTGATTATTTATCTACTAATATCTGCTTGTGTTTCAATTTTTCTTCTTACCCCAAACACTTATTTCACTAAATAGGTACTGGCTTCTTTGTGTGATGGGTACTTCGTACTCTGTTAAATCCTCCACCTCAAGAGACGTGGGTCTGTTGACATCGGTCTGGCTTCTCCACAGCAACGGGGGACAACAGGCGAGGCCTGTTCATCTGACCGCTCACTCGGATCGATCCGTTAACCACTCACTCCCTGGCTCCCTACCCCTCCCACAGCCACGCACCAAGAAGGCAGACTCCACCTGGCCCCCCAAACCCAAGAGACAAGGATTTGCAATTTGTTAACTCGAAGCCATGGAGCGAACGACTAAGCAGACCCCTGGATGTCCACCGCAGGTTCACAATGCATCCAGCCTGGACGCCATCGCCGAGTTCGACATAGCTAGCTTAGTGCCCGCTGGTGGCTCCGCTACGTTCGCAGCTCTCTCGGGGCGGACAGGTATCGACGAGGACAGACTGTGTGGCACCCCTCCCGCCTGTTCCGTGTGCAGAGACTTGAGTGCGGTCTCGCTCAGTTTGCGCTGGTATTTTGCCAGGCCTTCCCTAATCTGGATGGGGAAACTCCCGGTTGTCTTGTTGTCTCTCTCAGGGTTTGTAGCATGTTAAAACCGGTAGATGTTGGCAGCAGCTCATCAGTACTACAAAGCTTTGTCGACCTGAAGTGCGATGTCGAGTTCCGTCACTGCAGCAATATAGCCCAGAATGATCTGGGCCGGTCGTGGGAAGACAAGCCCTCGACCTATAATTCCTCCGCCCAATTCCTCCGCCCAAGGGGGAGGCGTGGCACTGAAAAATATTTTCCTTCGAGGAGGTATTTTCTAGTCAAGAAGTGTATTGTGTTGGTCTACACGTAAGGCATATGGACGAGTCCAGGTCCCATGCCTGATAGAAAACAGGCCACTGTCAACAAAGGAGCTTCAGGCTCAGTGCTCCCCTGTCACGGCACCAAGTAGGCCCAGGCTCACAAAATGAATTTAGTCCTTTGCTTAAAATCACAATTTAAATCATTAAATAAGTTTCAGGTTTATAAACAGAGTCTAGTCAATAAATATCATTACACACGCTGTCCTGGCCTGGGTCTGCCATTGCATCCAGTCGACTCAGCGCAGCCGCCAATTCTAGCGCCTAGTCGAGCGAACGATAGCAACCCAAAGATAAGCATAACGTTGCTTTACCACACGTTTCCCTTGGTCTGGCGTCCTCTCTCCTGCTCGATCTTCTTGACGTTGATGTCACGCCAGATGAAGACGCAAACCGCTAGGAGCGGGATGAAGCAGCCGCCGGCGATGACCATCTTCCTCTGGACGTCGCTGTACGCCTCGATGATGGCATCCCTGATGGGGCTGCCCATCGGGTAACTGAGTTGCGTGGTCAGACTGCCGTAAATGCTGGAAGTCAGGTTCTTGCTGCCCTCAGGCAGGAATTCCTCTAGCTTTTGCGGCAGTACGTTGGTCCAGAGAGCGCCTGAGATAGCGAAGCCGATGGCTGCGCCGATCGAGCCAAACAAGCCGTATATGGCGTACACGACGGCCATTTCTTGATGCGATACGGTAGAGAAGATGGCGATGTGGGAAGTCATAGCAAGAATGCCCCCAGCGGCACCGTTGAAGATCTGACACATAGCCAAGTAGCCAACGTAGGCTCCAGGTACTCGGAAGTGCGTGAGAAGTCCAGTACCCAGGGCGATCAATGGTATACCGGAGAGCATCGCGATGTGTTTGAATCGTCCGAATTGGGCAATGGCCAAACCCACGAACGGCGAGAGGAAAGATGACATGAGCGAGTAAGAGTTGAGAATATAGCCTGAATGGGAGATGCTGAGGTTGTGAACAACTTGCAGGTAGGAAGAGTAGTACGTATCCCAGCAGCTGGTCGCCAGTATTAGTACCCAGAGGAGCGGTGCGTTGGTGTAGCAACAGACTTGGCGGAAGGGAAGCACTTACAATATCGAGATGAACATGACTCCGTAGGTCATTGAGGCGCCCAAGATGGTTCTATCTTTGAGAAACTTGAAGGGCAAATACGACACCCGGGCAAAGTACTTCTCCCAGACAGCGAAGAGAATCAGGGAGACTACTCCAAACACTATCATGCAGATGGGTCCAGCATCAGCCCAGCCTTTGGGAAAAGATTGTGCAAGACTGAAAGGCAGCAGGATCAAAGCAAAGCCAGCCATGGTTAATAGCATGCCAATGACTGAATTCCAATGGAGTCAGTCTTCAAATCAGAAGAGGTAAACGACTTAGTTGTAGAGTAGGGCTGAGACATACCATCGAATTCCCAGAAGTAGAACTGGCAGGACTGCCAAAACGTCCTCCCGCTGTCCTTCCTGACCAGTATGCCCACTTTCATGGCTTTCCTCTCCTCGAGGACGAAAACCACAAACATCGGGACTGAAACTCCAGCCAGGATGATAGCGAAGGATCCAAACGCCCATCGGAAGTTGACGTTGGTGTAGAACAGCTCGGCAATCTTCGGTCCAGCAAAAGTCGTGGCGATCGTCGGGGTAGTATTAATACCGATCATGATCATACGGTTCTTAAGCGATGTCATGTCTGCAATTATAATATCGAGCGTATATAATAGACCAAGGTGGCCGACCCCTAGTACCTGTTAGTCACCTGCTACGGATCCCAAAGTGATACATTCTGGAACACTCTAAAGCACAAAGATCGGGGATGTGTAGCAGGAGAAGAATGGTACTAACAGAACATCGTTTGGGCTGCCGCGTATGTCTCCACATTTTGACACGTCGCCTTCATGATCATCCCGAGGATGATGAGCAACAGCATGATAGCGAAGCCCTGGGCTCGGCCCCAAATATCGATGACCTTGGCAATGGTGAGCTTCGAAACGCCGCCCACGATGGTGGAGACGACACTGGTGGTGGATAGAAGGCCGTGGCTGTTGAAAGCGGACGTCACGTAAGGCACCAGCTCGGACTGGACAGCCTGTAGTAGCATATCTACAAAGGTGACAAGGTAGATCCTGGGGTTGAGGTCATCAGCTTGTGGCCTCGCTTGGTCTTGGGCTTTCATTACATGGCAAAGATGACCCAGAGCATCTTTCTGGACCACACAGATGCAGTAGCTTCGATCTTCTTGACACCTGCCTGCTTGCCCTCATCGTCGGAATCCACCTTCTCGTCGGAGGGATCGTGGACATTCTCCATTGGGACGACCTTCTCGACATCGTGTTCCGGCTCAGGTCGAGTTTGAGCGACGTGCTCCGGTATTGTTTGAGCCGTCATATTTCCGTTGGGTGTGTACGTCGTTTTTCGGAACTCACAGACGCAGCGAAAGCAAATCCCGTGCCTTCAAGAAGAACGGCGACAAAAATAGAGAGAGAGACTGCAGGAACACTCTGTGAATGCTCTCGGATTTCGGCCTGACGAGACAATATCTATATACCTACGTGTCTGCGGTCCTACACACATCACTGCACGAGTCTGCAAGCCAAGCAATTCGGCCCGCCGAGTACTTTCCTTCCCGCCGAGTCGACTGATATCGCTCGAGCGCCGGTTCTAGGCGCCGCGTCACTTCGCAACGATTCCAGGCCTTGGCCCGTGAGGGAAAAAAAACTTCTTCCCATGAGACCAGCATCCAAATCCTTCATCACGGGTCAAGACAGGCAGCAGTATAAGGCATGGCGGCGTTACGATGGAAAGAGACACTTTCTCACCAAAGTCACCCAGGTAGGAAAAGAAAAGCCCGCAGGCCGAGTCCACCAGCGCCGATATCGCCACCCGTGATTGGGCAACCAATGCCGTGGGGTCTTACCATCAGAGATTATCAGACCATCAGATAAGACAACGGGTGGAGATCTGAATGGACTGGTATCCCGGCCATTACGTACCGAGATGGGGGACCCGGTGCAGTGGCGAGGTTCTGAGTTAATCTTGACTTCGTTTGGTATTCTCGGCCGGGTTGTCGACGGGGAAAGGCCAATGGAAACGAATTTTCGGTTCCATTACTCTCTCGCCTACCTCGCCAAGCCTCATGGTTCCCAATCCTTCTGGAAGGCCTAGAATCAGGTATGAGTCTAAGGCCGAGGTATTCACCCATCATGACTTGTGTTCAACATTGGGATCGATCGTCTCGTGACATCCCGGCTGCAGGTAAGAAAGCACTGGAACGTTGCCTACCCGCGTCGGAGGGTCCCATCCGGCCTATCCTGTTCTGTGGAAGGGGCCGCTTTCATAGATGCATGTCGGGTCTACATATGTCGAACGGTGATCGCATGCAATTCTATCCAGTACCAGAAGGGGATCCGGCCTCCTGGCACCGGAACGATTGCTGTGGGTCAGGAACAAGGCCCAGTCAGTCTCGCTGGGAATCCTCGAGCAATTACGTTTGTACCCATTCGTCCAATAGCGCAACTTGAGGCAGGTGTGATCAGGGTCAGACTCACGGTCCTGTGAACAGCCGCTCCAGCGCACGAGTTGACATGGACCTCATGAGGTAAGTTTCTCGGAGCTTTCCGCCTGGCCCATGCGACAGAACGATACCTAACCAGAAAAGATCCGGGAGACACAAAATCAACCTGTTCCTCAAGTACACCTCCCTACCGAATTTGATGCGAGTCAGGAGTGAAGTAATTCTTGCTGATGTAGCAGTAGCAGTGACGCCTAGCACCCCACCGACTTGCCTCGGACCGAGGGCGAAACGTAGATAGGCCCAGGCAGGCTCTTTCTTCAGAAATATACATTTTATGGGCTGTTTTCTATCTCCAAAGACACACTGTAATACGTTTACTTTGTTTTCTTCAACGCTCGCGGGCGTGCTTGTGCCTAGAGCTGCGACTTGCCCACTCCCCGTTTTAAGTGATTTAACCTGCCTGTAGCGGCAATGGACTATAGCATGTCTGTAAGTGGTCTCGTTTTTAATCTGTACACATATGCTTCTCAAGCAATATGCATCCAGTCCCGTCATACAATGATAAACGCTTAAACACCCAGCGTTGAAAAAAAAACAATGTCGATAACAGTAGGTTCTGAACACAACTATAGACATGTCTGTAAGGGTTGTCAAATATAGAAAGAATGATTAGAGATTGACAGTCGACCAGCTTTTCGCTTCTCCAGCAGCGAGTTTGTTCTACTGGAACTTCAGAGTCTCTCTTAATGAGGAGGAAGCGGAAATCCTGGTCACGACTGCTCCGAAGCGAATGGAATAGCAGTCGAGGGCCGAAACATAGGATATGGCAAATTCCAGGCGGCAGCTCACAAAAAACGCTAAATAAACAGTAATTACTAGGGGCTCCAGGAACCCCGGGCCCAGCTTCGAGTGCAATGATGAGTATGTCACCAGGCAAACCATTGCCAATACCCGACGAGTTCAGCTCCGCAGAACATTATGTGATCTCACTGCTGGACTTTGCCTGAAGAAATGACCCTTTCAAGACTCAAATTCTCTGCAGCGGGCCTTATATGCTGTCGAAGTCCATTGCTTTATAAACCCTCTAGATTCAGATGTGTATAAGGTACTTTGATAGGGCAAGAAAAGTATTCCTCCATAAGACTTATCCAACCGGTGTATCAGTATCCTTTGCTAATACATCACCGTCTCGCTGAAGCGCAAACTCGTCGTGTGGTGATGGATAACGAGCAATGTCTTCGAGGGCTTTGCTCTTCCACCTCCTCGGAAAGCATATATTCCATGAGTGACCGGCAGGGCTAGCCGTGCTTGGCGGCTTGTAATCCATAGCCGCCAATGTTGGGCTGGGGGGAACGCTATGCTTTGAACCTTTCCGCATATCCTTCTGGACTTCTGGCAGGGCTCCCGGTAGCATAGCAATGAAAGCCAGCACGAGCATAATTACGCTGAACACGAATAAATACGCCACCAGTGCCTGATATCCATCGCCCGTGCGAGCTACAATCGCCCTGATCACGATGGCACCAAGCTTTCCCGAAGCAGCTGAAATTCCGTAGAAGGATCCGCGGAACACAGTCGGAAACACTTCAGCCGTGATAATAAAAGTAAGTGTGTTTGGCCCAACGTTGAACATGAACTGAGCTAGCGCAAAGAAAACTGTGCTGAGATAATGTGTTGGCCTGGCGTATGTTCTTACAACGCTAGCTCCCGTGGCGATGAATAAAAGTGAAAGCGCCACAGACGTGTAGATCAGCAATTTTCTGCGATTCGCATAGTGGACCATGGGTATAGCTACCAGACTCCCAGCCAGTGATGCAATCGAGGACAGCAGCAGTGTTCGCACCGCGTTGTCGTTTAATGCCCTCTGTATAGTAGCATTGGGCAATGCTGGATCGGCGTTCCAAATCGGTAGAGTTGCGTTCCAAACGGCCACAGTGCCGTTTACGAAGGGCCCAGTTGTCTCGAAAACTTTGGTCTCAAGCCACAGTACATTCAATGTGCCTGGGCTGTCCAAGCTGGTTCCATAAAAGCATACGTCCAAAAGGAACCATATGCTCGAGATTCCTAAAAGAGGTTTCCAACCGCCGTCCTTCAAATATCGCTTAGCGGCTTTGAACCATGGCGTTGGCTCGTCATCGTCCTGACGGTAGCTGCGATATGCCTCCAGGGAGAAAGAGGTTTCCGGTCGTTGATCGGCACTGACATCCCCACCAGCCTGTTTTACAGCGATAGCTGCCTTTCGGAGGTCTTTCAGGATCCCCGAGTAGTACCTGGGTGATTCTGGCATAGTAAGACGAAGGCCAACAGCGATGAGTGCAATGACGCCTCCCATGCCAATAACAGTTCGCCAAACAATATCAATAACAACTTTCGCTTTCACCTCAGCCGTCCCAATATTTGGCTCGTCCATATGCAGGTCGTATTGCTGCATAACGCTCCGTAATGAGCCCAGGCCGACGCCAATAGCTAAAAAGCGTCCGACGCTCTGCATCAGGAAAATTGAGGCCATCACAACAGCCCTAGTATCAGTGGACGCAAATTCAGCGGCTATAACGGCCGAGACCGGGTACTAGTGAGACAAAATTAGCCCAATTATCTCGATTTGCCGATTTGCTCTGCAGTGCTAGGTTCCGGATAGCTCACCTCTGCCCCGATCCCGAACCCCAATAAACAGCGAAAGAAGATAATCGACGCGTATATGCTCATGGAGGACTCAGTCTTCCCATCTGCGCCCGGGCTCATGAATCCTTGAGAAGACAAGACTAATCCGACTGTTGCGAGTATAATGACGATAAGCTCCCAACCGTAGAGTCTCTTCCGCCCACCTCGGTCCGCGAAGTGCCCAAAGACAACCATGCCAACCAGGGTAAAGATCAGGGTCGTCAAGTCGAGAACTTCTCCAATATCCTGCCGGGATTCGTTGCTCGGCGGATAGACGTAGAGAAGAGCCGGCTTCACAAAATTCGTGGCAAACAGGCTGTATGAGGTTGCGAGGAAGCCAATAGCAACAGCGCAGAAGACGGGCCAGTTAAATCCGATAGAATCGAGAATGCGGAGAATGGCAATTTCCCGCTCGTGCCGGTCCTGCGCAACAGTAAGCGGAGTGAACATAGATAGCCAGTGGGTGATTGGAGCTACTGCCCATCCTTCCAGGCGGCCTTACGGTGATATGGTCTATGTCTGGATGGACATCAATCGGCCGCATAGGATCCGGCAGCCGTAGGCCGGAGAGCCGCCAATGTCGGTCGGCTCCGTTTTCGTGGTGCATTCTGTCGGCAGTGTAGTGCGTTGGAACCAAGACCTTGGAGACGGGGATCGGTGATGAGCTTGTTTCCGGCACGGTTTAGGTGCGGGAGAAGCTTGTAAAAATGAACCGCGACCGCTCTCCCCGCCTTGAGTAAATCTTTCGCCTAACCCTGTGTAGCTTCGAGATCCGACTTCACTGTCAGTTCCGCGGAGGCAGGGTGAGGTAATAATTGCCTGATCAGGACGTAGATACGCCGATCTGTTCCGGAATGTGCCTTTGTGTCCTCGTTTACACTCGACCGGCATGAATCTTGTTAGTTCGACATGAGAATCCACCTGCCCTCACTATCATGTTGGATTACATAGATCGTCTGCCTCCTTCACCCTCTGAAATGCCCTCTTTTCCTCCGATATTTATGGGGAATGAGAAGCAAGACTTCTGTGTCCACAGAGTTTGAGTGCAAGTCGATGTTCCCTACCTCTCCACGTATATCCACTTCATGTCGAACTAACAATATTGTGTACGCCTTGTACATGCTACGGTTGGTGCTAATGCGAGTTGGGAAGTTCGGCAATAGCACGGGAGAGCTCTATAACGACGAGGTGGGCCGAATACGGGCCGGGGATGAGATCCGCCGAGCTTGGCTGATCACCGTCGGTCGCAAAGAGCCAATGCTACCTGTTCCACAAGTTTCCGCATGTTCGAGCCTCCCCATTGGCCCTGTGAAGCTCGACAACAAGCCATCGAATGTAGCTAAAGTCACCAACATTCATGCTCGAGCATGAAAACTTTCACCTGTTTCGATATGTCATGTGAGACTCGGCTGACTTCCGGGATTCTAGAAGCCCTACGAACCCTGGCACCGTCTACTGTAACGCGCTTCTGCAGGAGGGTTGCGTAGCGGGGCTGGTAAAAATTCACTGACAGTTTGAAAATCTATTACGTTTCACAAAATCCTTCGACAACCAGGATAACTCGACACAGAGAGTTGAATCCACTTTGCAAATGGTGAATGTCCGAGGCCTCGGCAGCTGTACCTTGGAAGGTGCGATCTATGACTGAAATCCCGTTGCGTTTGGCGCATTCGTCCTTGCGTCCATATGCACTTGGTATGTATTCAGAACGTTGGGTGTCCGATTTTGAGATCAAATTCAGATATGTCATATTGATGCCAAAAGCTGTTCAACAAAGTGGAATAAAGACATGACCAGTCCAAATGCTGATGCTGCTAGTCGCCTCCAGCTTTAAAGTGAAGGGTCCATGCTGCAGCGCCGAGATATTTACTGCGTGTGGCCAGTGGATTTGAGTCTTTAACGAACGTGCGCTGCGTTGACTGTGCTATTTGCCTTCATTCGGACTACTTAGGTACGTTTATACAGATCTGGATGTCGCCAATCTGTAATCCTGGCACGGAGGAAGAGGGGACTAAGGGGACATTGGGAGATGCAGAAAGACAAGGACCCTGGGACCCAATGGGAGCCTTGCGCTGCGGGACCAGAGATGTATGAGATACCACTCTCTATTTCACAATGCTGACAGAAACCACTGAAGTGAAGCTATTAGCTCAGTCGCCTTCGGGGTCTGACAATGCGGTCATGCAAGCCCACCTAAGACCGCGCATACCTAATGGCAGTGGTCCCGTCGTAGTACACGGCAGCCGCTGAGCCTAATATTGAATAACGGAAGGAAACGCCACATTGAGACGCGGGGTTCCTTACACAGTACATTAACAAGGCAGCAGTCCGCTCAGCCATGAGAGTTTATTCAGTAATCTCACGAAGATTACTACAGGTGCATAGATAGAAAATTTGCCAGGAGGTGTTACTGAATCAACTTAAAAACCGTAGTATACGAGCGTTGGTAACAGCATTGTGACCTTATTGAAAATAAATACAAAGTAGTGTGGAAAACAACCCGCTTGGAGCACCACACGAGAAGAATTGGTGTTCTGTGACCGTATCGTCTGATTTTGAGTTTGCGACCACTCATGGGAAGTAGGACCGGAACTCTCCTGCTCTGCCGAGTCAAGGAGGTCACCGTACACGTGAGGTCAATTAGGTGGCAAGAAGATGGTGCGATGGCGTTTTGGGGAGGTCAGGCACTACTCACATTGAATGGTTCATTAACATGCGTCAGCAGAATGCCTAGACCAAGCTGGGGCCGTCGCCACTTCAACAAGATATATGATGGCTTGTCGTCCCGGTGCTCTGCAGGGGACCAATTTCTTGAAATTTGGTACATTTGCCTGCTGGCCATCACAGGTTGGTGCTTTGCACCTCCAGGGACACCACGTCCCTGGGGTGGACGTCCATGTGGCATTCTGGATTTGCACCAATCGGGCTTCGTGTGAGGGTGCCGGCTGACGGAGTGGCTGACACCCTGGCGCTCCTCCGGTCAGCCGGGGGCCCTCCGGCAGCGAACGACCAGTCAGCAATATTGAACGGGACCAAAATTCGTCAAAGTCAGTTTTTTGAATTTTAGGTGAGTTCTGCAAGGTACCGAAGAGCAGGATGGCCACGTCCTCTGACGCCATAAAGATGATGCTCCGCACTTTGCAGGGTAAGATCATCCACGGATACCACTTCCCGTCTTGTCAGGGACACTGTGTTTCTTGGGCCTTAAGTACCTTTTTTTTGCATTTATGTGTTTTCTGGCCAGGAAAGTCGTACCATCGCCGATCCCAAACATCATGGATGCTCAGTTGCTGTACGTGCTGCAGTTGACGGCGTGGAGCAGCGTCCTCGGCAAGATCCTTGACTGGCTCTGCTCATTCCTTCCAGGCTTCGACAACGATGAGATGTACCCACTGCATGCCTTCGACGACACCAAGGACAACAGAAAGATACTCTCGTGGACTCTCCGCTTCGACAGTGTTCTTGATGCCGATCTACTCCATCTCTCTCTTGTCAAACTCATCGACCGGCCAGGATGGAGGAAGATGGGCGGCCGGCTGACAAAGAACAAGGGCAGTAAGCTGGAGATCAAAGTACCGGAAAACTTCACCTATGATCGGCCAGCTGTGAGGTTTTCAAGCGAAGAATTCGATCTTGATATGGAGGAGGAACCTCGCGTCTGGAAACTTCCGAGAAGCGACAGCACAGGCAGACCTTCATTACACGACGGCCCTCCAGCCTTCCGATATCTCACCAAACGTCCCGACCTGCCAACCAATTTCTCAGACTATGTGGACACAGACGAGCCAATGATGTCCATGCATGTTGCTTCATTCAATGATGGCACACTCGTCACTGTCACCTGGCCTGGTGTTGCTACGGACATGATGGGCATGCATGGATTCATCCAGGCCTGGTGCGAAGTTCTCGGAAACCGTGAGGACAATGTTCCGGAGATGATGGGAACACACAAGGATCCAATGAGGTCCCTTGGACGACTAAAGCTCCGGGAAAAGTACGTCTTTGCCGGTGCTCATCTGCAGGGTCTTCAACTCCTGCAAAGCCTGTACTATTCTCTTATGGACAAATGGACACACGGCGAAATGGAGTCCAAGACCCTTTGCCTGCCTGCTTCATCTATGGCAAAGCTGAAGCGGGAAGCCGGCGTATCTTCGAGCAGCGAGAAGTCTCTCATCAGCGAGGGCGACATCCTGGCATCCTGGCTGGCAAGACAAGCCTGCTCAATTCTTCCGATTTCCTCCGACCGGCCGGTTACGGTGTTGATCCCGTTCGAGGCGCGGTCGAAACTGCCCATGGTGTTCCCGCAGCAATCAAAGATGGAACAAGAAAGCTGGGGCGAGATGTGTCGACCAAATTCTGTTTACCTGGGCAACGCGACATTCACAGCGCACCTGCACATCCCCGGATCTGCTCTTCTCAGCGCCCCTATTGGAGAGGTCGCCTACGCGACGCGAGCTGCGATCCTACGGCAGACAACCGAATCACAAATCAAAGCTGCCTCCCGAGAGATTCGTCATCGTCAAGAGGAAGTCGGCGGCTTTTTGGGCCAGATGAGGCTGCCGCTCAAGTATACCACACCGGACAGCATGATGGTGACGGTATCGAATTGGAGCAAGATGAACGTCTTTGACACCTTCGACTTCTCACCCGCAGTCATCAACAAGAATATTGGTGTTGCGACAAGAAGCATGACCAGCCTCAAGGCTGGAAAGCCGACATACAACCATATGGATGTGCTGAGGCCATCAATGGGTGATAGGAATAAGTTCCACATATCTGGGAAGGATCACCACGGCAATACATGGATCACGGGCAGGATGGCAGCGGCTGGCTGGGAGGCGCTGAGAGAAGAGTTGGCTTGGTTATAGGCGGCTCGCTGCAGTCGCTGAGGCGGATGCCCTGCGGCAATGCTAATGGAATGGCGCAAAGACGGCGCCTAGAGGCTGGAGGCGAGTTGTTGCACAATGGTTGGATCAAACACAATGCCAGATTTTCCTTGAGGCAATAGCTTTGGCGTCAGGGAGGACTTACTTAACATTGTATTTACATCCGCAGTTATTCGGATAGGTTTCAATTGTTCAATATCAATATCTCACAATCTAAGATGTGTCTTAAAATGTCGATTAGCACCAATACATAGTTGCCCTTGCTCGCGTCCAAACATATCGAGTTGATGAGTACTCTGGATGCAATACTACGAGTACTGAATTTTCATGAATGACCTGAGCAGTCCGTGAGAAACTTCGTGTTTCCCGGCAGGGAACAGAGTTTCGATTATCTTAGACCGTCGCAGCCAGGTATAGAGAGTCCAATGAGGTTGTGGACTGAATAATACCGGTAGTATCAGGATATTGTAGCTAGAAAATTATGGAATTAGTCTGGTGATATAGAAATTGTGCAAGCGCTGGCCGACTTCAATGCGTTGCGGTCTTGAAATACTCTCATCCAATCATATGTTTGAACTTCTTGTGCAATCGCATACAGGAAAGAGATGACGAGATTTTCAAAACGCTGTATCGCTTCTGAATAGGCACTAAGAATCATCGCTGATGAACTATATGCATCAATCATTGCTATGAAATTCTTGGTCTTCCGACGGAACACTGTAAACTTGTCTGACGTAGACGATTCCCACAAGTCCCAGAGTTGCGGAGCACTCCTCTCTAAATGACTTTGTCACTCGTTTGGCATTCATTCTCTGCTGCTGCTTGAGCAGATGGAATCTAATCGCAATGAGTCCTGAGAGCTGACAAAATTGCCACCCGCAGTGCTTACGCCTAAGTTCGGGGACCTCTTGGCACATGCTTTGAGTGCTGTCAGCCCCGGTGTCAGCTTTTGGTCGCCTCATTCACCTCGTGCCTCGAGGATTTGCTGATAAGTCATAAGTCTGCTGCCCTTTGCATGGAGCCCGGACAGAGTCGAAATAGGTTCCAAGAGCCGGCAAGGGAGCCAAGATGTCACAGACGTTCAGCACGGACGATGTTGCGACGCACAACACGCCTGATTCACTGTGGGTCATCATCAACCAGAGCGTATACGATGTGACAGAGTTTCAGAAAGATCACCCAGGTCAGTTTAAATAAATCTCCATCAGTTGATCGGCTGGTGACAACGACGCGTCGCAGGAGGGAAGAAGATCCTGCAGAAGTTCGGAGGCAAGGATGCATCTAAGCAATTTAAAAAATATCACACCGAGGCCGAGAGCATCTTGCTCAAATACAAGGACGAGTTGCAGCTTGGCAGCCTCGAGGTTGAGGCAAAAGCTGAGTTGACGCCAGTTGTGGAGCCGGCTCCGGAAGTAGCACAGCCTGTGGAGGTCATCGTTTGACGGACATATCGACACTGAAAGGCAAGACTAGACGCCAAATCAAGGGCAGTGGTGCCTTCTCTACGGGTAGGACCTCCTGAATTGGTTGCTACAATACAACATGGTGGAGAATGGACGGGGGGAGGAGGGAGGGAGGAGGGTTAGGGCTAACCGAGATCTGGTCCGCTTATTAGATGCTAGTCTAGACTGCTTGGTCCCTTAAAAAAATGGAAATTGGGTCGCCTTATATGGTGGATCTCAGGGTCCATGTGCCATCGAAATTTGCGTACAATAGGAGAGTGACACCTACCAACCTGCAAACATATCGAGAGGCGGCTGCTGGTGGAGAAGGGAGATCTTCCCCTGGCAAAATGGATGTTGTTCGAATTGTTCCATGAAGCGAACTGAAAGACGATTTCAGCTCTCGGTCTGCAAAACAATGCTCGCATGAGGATCTGCAAGCACGGTCGTACGATCGTGTTCTATCCCCTGAAACTTTAAATATTCTGGAAATTGTTGAGGGTACAACCTCATTACAACGGTGCAACCTTTTGCGAGTGGAGCAGCGGAAGCTTTCCGGATCCAATCGCGGGGTGCATGTGCAGCTTCGAGCTTACTCCCGGCGATAAGAGCTACGATAAGGGCCCCCCCTGTTGTTTGCGAGGTAGGAGTGGTAGGGAAGTGGTGTGTTTCAACCTCGACGAGTCAACAATCCCCCCTTCATTGCTACCGGACAACAATAACAGCCACACAAACCACCACAGTCCAGTCCAGTGCCAACACATCCATTCACTCTTTCACATACCCGTTGTAAAATGGCTGACACGACAAACGTGGACGCCTCCAAGGTGGAGGAGCCCAAGGTGGACGCCACCCCGGCTGCGGAGGACAAGAAGGTCGACGCCGCAGCGGCATCTGAGACCGCCCAGGCCGACCAGGCCGCGCCAGTCGCCCCGGCTGAACCTGAGCCGTCTTCAAACGCCACAGCCACCGAGGAGAAAGCCACTACCGCTGATCCGCCCAAGGAGGAGGTTGCAGGCAGTGCCGAAGCTGCCGCTCCCGCTCCGGCTGCTACCGAGGCCGAGGCAGACGAAGCTAGTAAGCCTGCCGAGGAGACGAAAGAGGCACCCAAGGGCGAAGGGGAGGCCGAGACCAAGCCGGCCGCTGAGGAGGCTGCCGCGGCCAAGGAGAAGGACTCCGCTGCCGCGGCCAAAGAAGTGACCCCCAAGAAGACGCCCTTCGAGGAGTTTGACGCTAAAGTGGCCGACATCCTGAAGGAGATCGACCACGATGAGATGTGGGGTGTGAAGCTTGCCACACCGGCCTCGTCTCACGTCCCCACCCAGATTGTCATCCAGAAGTTCCTCAACGCCAACGATGGCGACCTGGCCAAGGCAGTCGACCAGTTCAAAGGCGCGCTCAAGTTCCGCAAGGAGAAGAAGCCCCTTGAGCTGATCAAGAAAACTTTCAGCGCCACCAAATTTGGAGAACTTGGTGCCGTCACCGTGTACACTGCCAAGGACAGCAGTGTGCCCGAGGTGTTCACCTGGAACCTGTACGGCAATGTGAAGGGCAAGATTGAGGAGGCGTTTACACCGCTGGATGAGTACGTTCAATCGAGGACTGTATTAATGTACATCGAGTCAGCACTCACTGACACGTCTGGACAGGTTCATGGACTACCGAATCGCCCTGCAGGAGCTCGGTATCCAGCAGCTCAAGCTCTCAGAGGCGACTGAGCCTATCACCGCTGAGAAGGATCCTTATAAGATCATGCAGGTTCACGATTACAAGAACATCTCTTTCCTGCGCCAGCCTCCCGCCGTCAAGGCTGCCAGCTCCGAAGTTATCAAGAAGTTTTCTCTTGCGTACCCTGAGCTGCTGAAGGCAAGACACTATTTTCCACCCCATTCAATTCCGCCTGCACTCCATTCCGGATGGACCTTACTGACAAACATGACTGAGCAGGAGAAGTTTTTCGTCAACGTCCCCGCAGTAATGGGCTGGATGTATGCAGTGATCAAGGTGTTCATCGCCCCGAAGACGGCCAAGAAATTCCACCCCATGGCCAACGGTGGCAACCTGGCCGCCGAGTTTAAGACTGGTGGCCTGGACGAGAAGCAGTTGCCGAAGGAGTACGGCGGTGAGGGCGGATCTGGTGACGGGAAGATGAAGGACATCCCGGGCCTTGTTAACGAGCTGAAGTTTGAGTAGATCAGAAGCACGACAATGTCTTGGCCCCCAATACCTCCGGGTGCTTATCTAATTAATTCCCGACATTTCATCAGAGAGTTTTAATAGCGATCAATGCAGCCGGATTGCACAGTGCTCTGCATTGGGAGTTTTCCTCTTACATCAACCGTTCAAATCTTACCTCTCCAAGACACCTGACCTCCTATCAGCTTGCCGAATTCCACGCATTGGGGAATTCTACATGTATCACAACCAATCACTATGTTGAATGATTATTCAAAATCAATTTGACATTACGTATTAATCTCGGAATCTATACTGCCGCTCAATTCCCACTCCCAATGAAGCGCCTTGACTCCTGATATTGTGCGAAACGTTACTAATGACACAAACAAAACTCCCACCCTTCACACAACCTGGGAGCAGTCCGTCAACTCGTTCAGGTTGTTAACTCCCAGGAGACTCATTCTGAAATATGCAGGTGCGTATGCCTATAAAGATGATAAGTTAGCAAAGTGCATTCGGCAACTTCAGCAGATAGGGAAGGGCCACTTACCGCCTCCCAAGCACCCTGGTCCTTCGCAAACGTCTGCCACGTCCCAGACGTCTCAGAGTCATTGGCCAGGCTGATGTCGCTCTGGAACTTGAACACCCCGTCCGGCGTGTCGGGGCTTGCCGTCTCGCCGTAGTAGTTGTTGTCCCAGACACTGTCGGTCGTGTCCTGGCTCTTTCCCGCCTGCGCGGGGTCGACGTTCTGCTGCTGGCTGACGGTGTGCGCGCCAACGAGGGCGACCAGGTCGGCGGCCGTGAAGGTCTTTGCCTCGAACAGCGCGATATTGGTCTGCGCGTCGGCGAAGGGGCTGGGGATGAGGCCCGCGGGCGGGAGCTCGTTGTTGTCCACACGCCCGACGTAGGCCTTGATGCGCGGGCCGCCGGGGCACGCCGCCGTCGCGGCGATGGCGTTCATCTGGATCAGGTCCGCCATGGTGATGTTGTACTGCTTGTACTGGTCGAACCAGGTCTGCGTCTGCGCCGCGATGTCCTGCAGGCCGCGGTTCTCCACCCGGGCCAGCTCGTCGGCGTTGAGGACGACGCTCCCGTCGGCGCCGCCGCTCGAGAGGGAGGACTGCCAGGCCGCGGCGTCGTGGAAGCCGAGGCGGATGGCGCCACGGGCCGACGCGGTGCACCCGTCGCCGTCCGAGAAGCTGCCGCGGATGTCGGACACGATGTGGCTCCACTTGCAGCAGGTGTCTGCTGCGCACTCGGGCGAGTCGATGTCACCGGGAGGTGTGTAGTTGTCGCCGTCTGCGAGGGCGTCCAGGACGCCCGTGAGGATGGAAGAGATCTCGGCGCCCACTGCACTTAGGGTGCTTGATGCCTCGTTCAGGAGGTCTCCCAGGAGGGATGTCGACCGTGTTGCGAGGACAGGTGTGTTGCGGAGATCTGCGAAGAGGTCTCTGTTGGCATGATATGGGCTGGCGTGGACCACCGAGGCGGCAAGGATGACAGGCAGGAGAGAGTGCATTGTGATCGAGATGGGGACGGTCTCACTCAGTGAGACAAGTGCTATTAATGGGTAGGGCTTCAGGTGAGGTAGGGGAAAAGTGAGAGTATGTTCTTCTGACCGGTGGCAGATAGAGGATGAACGAAAGCAGGCACAATGAACGACAACGATGCTGGGTATGAGACACAAGACGAGCCCCGACGCAGAGGAACATCGACGACGATGAGGAATATTATATCCATTTCACGACAGCCCTCAGCACAGCCATGCTCTCATCCGATAATCAGGCAACATTGTTCTCTCATGGCCCAGACGGGAGCCAGACCGCCACGAGCCCCCTGGGAGCTTTGGGCATGTGAGCCATGTCGGGCTGTCAAAAGGGCCAATGAATCATCCGAAAAATTAAAACACCAGACTAAAGATCACAATCTTTTCGAAGGCGCCGAGACTAAAACCAGATATGGTATCTCACCTGAGAGTCTTGTCGTGGCATCACACCGGCGCCGGTGTGTGCCCCGGTGATCCCTTCGCTGGCTGTTCCTTTGCAGTAAGATATCAATAGTTGCAGCTTGCTACTGTAGAGTTGACAGCTTGGCGTGCTGTTGTCGCGTCACGGCTGAGAAAAACCACCAACTCTATTGGCCGAACCAGAGAACAGGGTCTGGACATCTCATGCAAGCTCGCTCGAGATCGTCCCATACCCTGGCCATTTGCTGGGGTTGAAGATAGCAAGGAACGAGGCCAGCACGGCGGCGACATGCGTTTCTTGTTCCCAAACCCTGCGCGAAGGCAGACACCGCAGCACTAGCTGCTGCAGGGCCCGGCAACACGGTCGCTCGACAGACCTAGCGGCTGCTTCGGACGTCCGCTGGCGTGGCCGACCGTGCCAATGAGACGGGCGCCTGTCAGCCGCAGCGTGCCCACGCTACCGACTAGGCTCCCTCAAGTTTGCCGGAGTCGGTGGGCAATGGGCGGTGGGCGGGCTGAGGTTCGTGTGTGAAAGTCGAAACATCATACAAAATGTGTGTTTCTCTGGCGGCAGGCGCAGAGGCGTGATCTGCGCAAGGTGGAACAAGCCATGTTGCCCCCCCACACCTTTGACCTTCGTTTCCGGGCTGCTGTGAATCCGGGGGACTGGTGCGGGTGCTGATTGTGGCTGAGCAGCCCTCCCGCGACTGAGGCTCGAGTGTTTGGGACCGTGAGCATTTGGCACGTACAGTAGTAATCCGATGTGTCAGGAAAGCTCACGCCTGGGCTTTCAGTGCTTACTCAGACCGTGCCTGGACAATTATAGTGTGGTAAGCCCATTTGCAAGGCCCGGCAACTCAGGTCCATCAGGGCCCAGGGGTCATGGGGTCGTCGATCATGCCGAGTTTAATTCTGAGGTGGTGAAGCTGACAAGATGTTCCATAGGCCTCAATACGATGTTGCATCTCTGCGTTTTGGCCTCGACTGTTTTCTTCGCCCTGCAGCCTGCAAGGCACTTTATGCACTGGCCGTCCCGCCGTCCAGCTCTGCAGGGTTGTCGTCTTCTGGGATTGAATGCGCTGTGACTCCGTCCTTGTCAAATTGTGGCGGAAATAATGTTTTCGTATTCTCACATGACATCGTGAAGGAGGACGACGCTTCTTTGATTTCAGGAGTGAGGCGTGCTGCTGCGGAACGCGACTTTATTAAATGCCACGCGGTCCCTGCCAAGCGATCGGATCACCCTTTCACGTAGTATCTCCGACCGGCACTCAGGGTGCACAGCATCTGTGGCTAGAGAATGCGATGTGGGGTTGGACAGAGAGTTCGTCTCGTCTTCCTGATCAAGAGCTGTGCATGGGTCCTCCTGTAAATCCCGGTGCACGCCGAGTAGAAACTGCATGCAGCAGGCATGCCTACAAGTAGGGCCCGAGGGTGCCGTTCTGTAGCACGTGGGAAACTACCACGATGTGTGCCCGCCGTCGATAATCAGGTTATTCGTCATGAAACTGCTCGCAGTACTCATCAAGAACAATGCTGCGCCCTTGAACTCGTTTGTATCCGCAAGACGGCCCACCATATTCTCGTGCTCCCATTTCTCCTTCAACCCCGGGACCTCCTCAAAGTTCTTGTGGACCTTGGGCGTCAAGATGTATCCCGGTGATATGCAATTGACACAGATACCTCCAGTCCGTCTTTTTGAGTCGGGCTCCATTCCATAGCCAGTGAACTAGCGAGCTGGATTACCGCGGCCTTAGAGCTGTTGTACACCGGAGATACGAGACCCTTGTTTGCCACGAGACCGGACATACTTGCTATCAGGCAGATACTGCCCTTGCATTTGTACTTGAGCATCTGGCGTGCTGCAGAAGTTGCCGTCATCAAGACTCCGGTGAAACTTATGGCTAGCATCCGCGCCACGTCGTCCTCCTGGTACTCAGTTGCAGGAGTGAGCTGTTGCACCCCAGCAGCAGCGACGACGCCATCTAGTCGCCGGTTCTCCTCGGCGATGGGCATGATCGTTTCATCAAGATGTGCTGTGTCTGTGACATCTTGTTGCTTGTAATGCAATGAGCCTTCCCATTTAGTGATGAGGCGGGACTGAGCTTCATCCCATGCCTCGTCTGGTCTAGGGGTAAGAACGAGGCAGTAGACTGGCATTGTCAGCGGTGGCGCCCCCACTTTATGTCTGGCACATGTTGTACTTACGATGGCTCACCTTTTCCACCGGCGCCAGCCAAAGCCTCAGTCATCGACAGGCCTAGTCCCGGAGCGCCACCTGTGGATATTTAAAACCCGGCCAGCGAGGTCATAGTTCGCAAATTGTTTTCGGCCAACGCCAGTTCCAGCACAGAGCGCGTGGGTGTGTTGGTGATTTTGTGGTGAAATGTTTCCTTATGAAGAGAATCGCTTACTCGTCTCACTCGCTCTGGGTATGGGGGCTAGTGGAACTATTGAGCAGACGAGGGCCGTCTGTCAAAGCCGTGACGTCTGACAAGTAAAGCAGGAGTTGCATCAAGGCACCGTCTTATGCCACTTACGATGGCGAAGTGGTTGTATATCACCTAGAATTGTGATACCAGCTGTAGGAATGAGGCCGACATTGCGAGGTCTAGATAACTGCGCAGACATAGGTGACAAGCGGTGATGGAAGATATTAATTCAAATAAGGATTTTCCAAATGAGATCCAACAACAGGTGTCCACTCCATGAAATAGGCCTGTAATCATTTTGCTCTTGACCCATGCACTCGTGGGTGGCGGTCAAATGTGCGGCACATCAAAGGGAACACTGCCCCTGCACTCAAGTACTGAGTTTTGGTGTTTCTGTCAGATAGACGAAATGAGAGCGTGCGTGGACAACCATGTACGAGCACACCGGGCTGCTGGTTGCCCCGGTCAACGACTATGATACTGCAGTTCCGTTACTCAAATCTGGACAAACAACGCTCTAGGAAGTAGCACTGCCGTGGTTTGCCCTCCTGCCGTTGAGCTATCCTACTCAATTGGCCGTCTATTCTCCTTTCGTATGGAAACAATACCTAGGTCTGCAAGGTGTACAGGTGATGAGCTGGCCCAGTCCGTTTCCAGCGTTCAGCTTATGCGGGATAGATGTGCGTACATTGCTGATCATCTTCGTATGGAAACGGATATTCGCACAGCAAGAAACGGATGATATACAGATACATTACACGCCTAGTGCACTTATACCTTACACACCAACACCCAACAAACCCACAACCAGCACACACACACCCAATTCACATACCAGATTTACACTCTCATTATGCACTCAATTTGTACGCTTACGTACTTATATTGTGTGGAAATTAAGCGTATAAATTCAGCATGTAAATTAGTGTTGGTAGAGGAATTGGGCGTAGGTGTGCAAACTGGGTGTGGGTTTTACGCTCTGATTAGCCGTTGGAATATTATTTAAGAGGTATCTGCGTACCATCCGTTTTCTTTGGCATGAGGCAGTGCACCATCACAATTGCACAATGCTGGGAAGTGATGATGTGCTGTCATCGAACACGGCCTGAGCAGCCAACTGGCGCCGTCCGCGGGAGTGCCGGAGCGACGAAGATGGAAATTCCCATTGCCGCTCAAAGATAAGTGAGCTGGGTACAGGAGACAACAAGTGGCTGAACTCTGCGATCGATACCATGGGTTGGTTCCGTGGCGACCTAGTCAGTGTTTCACGTAGGATGACAAGAATGCTCACTGCAGGGAACCTTGGAAGTCACTGGGCGTACATGCAATTAGGTGTTCTCAAGCTGGAAGTCAAGATAAGAATGGACCTAGCAGGATAGACCCTTACGGCTTGGGGCAAGCCATAGCTGTTGTGGGGCCCCGAGTCTAAGCTGGACGGAGCTAATGCCCCGCCACCGCTCTGGAGCACCAGGGCGGTGAAGGGTAGGTGACCGAGTGAAGTCGGCAGAATCGTGCCTTCACCTTCGCTCTTCCTTGGCCGACTCGCTCACTCTCGTGGGGATCTGCAGCGCATAGAGGCAGGCCTGCGCGAGACCTGGCGCAAGCTTCCCATCGCCGAATACCATTACCCAACCCCAACAAACCCGACTGCTGGCGGGCAAGACACATTCTTCTCCGGGAGCGCGGAAACCAACTGTTACGAGACTGGTGCACGACGAATCGCAGGAGACGGGCCTTACGATGGCCTCACCCCCTTCACATCCTCAATCCGACTGCGACTCGACTGGCCTCTAGAGGAGGCAGCGCGACGAACACACGGACCAGGAAACAACTAGGGCTGGACCAGAGAGTTGGACACTTGGATATGAGTTGAACTCTTGGATAGGCAGCGTCGTCATGTACAACAAGGACAAGATCATGCGGAAACTCCTTGGCAAGGCCGCCGTCGAGTCGTCGCCGTCCTCGTCACTCCCAGACAACAACTCGAACCTTGGCGTCACCTCTGCCCCCTTCACACCTACGACCATACTACGGCCAAGTGTATCGCAAGACGCTGCGTACAATGCTGGCGTGCCGATTGATTGCATTGACCGGTCCCCCGACGGCCAAAGCGCCATTCTTGCGGGGAGGCACATCCTGAAGACCGTCAAGCTCAATGGGAACACAGTCCAAGATGGCATCGACATACGCGCCGCCATTCTGGCCCAGCCTTTCATGAAGAACTCGGTAAACTCGAGCTCCGACCAACTCTCCATCAAGGATGTCAAATGGCTCCGTGGACGAGGCGACACCACCATCTTTACCGCATGCGCCAGTGGCAAGATCTTCCAATATGACCTGACGCGCCTGGGCGGAGGGGCTGACGGGGCGCCAATGGAGGTTATACAAATGAGGGAGGATTCGCGACAGATCAACACTCTGGACATCAACCCACGGTCCTCTTATCTTCTCGCTGGGAGCCAGGACGGCATTGTGCGCTGCTTCGACATCATGAATCCTGTCCGAACCCATACCGGACACCTCAGCTTCAGGGCAGTGCAAGCGTTCAAATGCAATGCCGGTGGCGTTCAGTGTATACAGTGGTCGCCGCACGCGGATGGGGCTTGGTCTTTTGCCTGCGGCACGGAGCAGGGCGTTGTTCTGAAATGGGACATCCGAAAGGCAACAGCCCCCGTGCTGAGAATAAACGCACACGACAAGGCTTGTTCGACTCTTGCCTGGCACCCAGACGGTGATCACATCGTCAGCGGTGGTTGGGACAACAAGTGCCATGTTTGGGATGCATCCACTAAGGCAGACAAGAGGCAGAGGCCCAAATGGACTATCAGCACTCCAGCACCTGTGTCCGATGTGGCTTGGCGACCTGGGACGTGGTCCGCTACGGCTCAGGGCAAGAGAGCTGCACAACTAGCAGTCGCGTACGAGGGGGGAAGCCATGGTCGAAATGGAATCAATGCGTGCCACGTGTGGGATCTTGCCAGACCTACAATGCCGTTCAAGGAGGTCTCCAAATTTGACACCTCGCCCGGCGCTCTTCTCTGGCATGACCAGGACCTACTTTGGACGGCTGGCCAAGATGGTTTGTTCAACCAGTTCGACGTTGCCTACGCCCGGAAGGTCGTAGACCGCACGACAATGTCCGTGTTGTCCTTTTCGTCACGCGGGGATGTTGTCAGCTTTCTGGACGAGCGGCCTCAGGTGCGACGACCCCATAGGCCCGTGGTGTCCGCCGAGATGCTACCAAACCGTGCTTCCTACACCTCTAGCCCCACCGTCCCAATGCTCAGTATCAGTCGCAGCGACTCAGAAGATGAAGTCGCTGGAAACTTCTTGGGAGCACGACGGGCCAGGCCCAAGAATAGGCGAGCTCCCACTGCCAGTCGGTCCGTTCAATCGCTCAGCACCACTCCCCCCGGAGGACCGGATGCACCAGCGATGGCTCTCGAACAGTCCATCAAGGCTTCCGGGCTTTTCAAACCTCAGCAAGCTATGACTATAGGACGAGTCCCATCTGCAGCAAGCGTCAATATGTACGAGTATCTCTCCACGCACTACCTTGAAACACTCCATGAGCTTCTGCCTTATAAACGAGGGGCAGATTCTCTAGATCTCCGTATCCAAGCTATCCTGGAACACTACGCCATGGCTGCAGAGACCGTCGGCCAATTTCGTCTGTCCCAAGTCTGGAGGGTACTGGCATTCGCTATGAGGCTGCTGCTAGAGAGAAGGGCACAGCACCACCTTGATCGACGCACCGGTGACCTTGAAAGGTCAAACAAAGCGACGGCAAAACTGCTGTCGAAATCGCCTGCCACTTTGAAGGGGCTTGACGAGATACCCAAGCTTGGTCAAGTCCAACTGGCTCAGTCTGGTTTGACTGAGCCGGAGGTGGCCTCCGGAGGCGGCCTCAAGCCCCCTGCAAGCGTTGAGCGAGCAAGCCATCTTCGCTCATTACTGTCAGAGGAATTTGAGAGCACGTCCCAGACAACTACGCCGCTCGCCCGGCCCGTAGATGGTGGCATTGACTCAGTCGACCATATTCGCGAGCTTGAGGATCACCACTTCGAGTTTGGGAAGAAGCTCACTCCGGTGCAGGAAGGCGGAAGCTTCACACTCCCTCCGCCGGTCAGACGACCCGCACAACGACAGCGGCTTGATTCCGAGCCCCTCTCCACATTCAGCCACGATAGTGACACCCACGCAAGCACCGAAGGCTACGATTTCTACGACACAGACGCTATCAGTCAAGCGATCGACGTGCCTGGCGCGAAGAGCGATTCCGACCTGGGCCCCCCATTGGGTACTCCCAGCAGCGCGAGGAGAGTCGTAACGAGGCACGACTCGGATGAGTCGTTTGGGCAAATGTTTTCGATCTCGAGCGGCAGCAGACAAACAACAGGCCTGACCGGATCATCTTCTAGTTCCGTTCTGCGACGACCTCAAAGGATTACGGGCGTGGGGCCGCCACACCCACAGCTTGCTCGCAGCGCTAGCACTGGCGAATATGAAAGCAGAATCAGGGGAACCAAACTGGAACCCAGCATCCCTCCGAAGCTTCAGCATCGTGGAGCCTCCGATCCGGCCAGACTCGATGACAGCACAGTGACTCAGTCCACGGATGAAGATCCTATGATCACTCAAACGACCTTGGACAGCATCGAGTCAGGGAGAGGCGATTCACACCCCAGGCCTGATAGCTTCCCCCAGTATACGTCTCAGACCGTGTCCCTTGGTGTGAGTCCGTTGGATTCATTCGAATCCAGCCACGACCCAGAGCAGCCTCAAGAAACCGATTACCTGCCATGGTCAGATGATCCACGGTATCCACATCCTATCGCTTGGGAAGACGATGGACCCCTCCGTCCCAGTCCCCTCGATCCTTACAAGCTCGTATCACGAGCAGTCAGCTTCGAGGCCACGAAGTCAGCTCTCAACGCATCAGCCATGGTCCTTCTTCTGAGGCCGCTGGTCTACGACGCGGACGATGCCATTGATGGTTTCCAAGCCGCCGCAATTATTAAACAGCAGCATTCCCGCCTCATGGGAATGAAGCTATTCCCACAGGCGGCCCTTCTCAGGAACCTTTGCGTAAAGGGCTGGCCTGGAGGGCCACTCCAGCAATGGGGCGAAGACTACCCATCGGTTTTCAGGCCCGCACAGTCGAACAACAAGGCCGCGTTCCTGTGTCAAACCTGCCGCAAACCAAGAGAAATTGATCGGCGCAACATGGAGACTCAATCGGCTAATCAAATCTGGCGTTGTGAGCGGTGCAATGCAGTCATGGCTCCATGTGCCATATGCCATCATCGAGAGGTATCAGAGGTTTCCAGCGAAGCGACCGAGATCTGCCCCGAGTTGCTACGCACAGTAGCAGATGGTCAAGATGACGAAGCTCTCATGTCAACATGGTGGTACTGTAATGGCTGTGGGCATGGCGGACACGCGTCCTGCCTTGCGGGATGGCACTCCGAGGTCGACGATGATGAGGCCTCTTCTTTTGATGATGGCCCCGAAGGGCTTTACTCGGATGGATGCTGTCCCTACGATGGGTGCGGACACGCCTGCCTTCCCGGGAAGTACCGTGCCGAGAACAATGTGGCCAGGACAGAGGAAATCTCACGTGCTGTGAGAGAAGTCAATCGGAATACCTCACACGCGAGCGGGACCGCATCGCCGCGATTCGGTGCAGGACGTTACAATACCGGAGCACTAGACGAGCTTGCCCAGCGAGCGGCAAGCCGGCGTCGAACCGGTGAGAGTAGTCTTGAGGGCAGTGTCCACGGCGACCTCAACGATATCCCGCAGAGCAAGGCCGTGGAATCTGTCAGAGAGAGCCTGGCTAGCGGGCATGCCAGCCCCATGGGCGGCCTAGGCAGGGCTGCGAGCGCAATTCACCTCGGTCCGAGCAGTGAGAGGCCGAATACCTCAACGACGAGCATACTAAGTTCTAGTCCTGGCAGGGGTAGCGGTATCAGTGGCGACAGGGAGCGCAGGAAGAGTGTCAAATTTGCAGGAAGCGCCACGGTCGTCTCAGCGGATGATGGCACGCCAAGGAGACAATAGAATTGTCGACTGACGCCATCTAGATCAGTGCTCAAGCATGCATCGCTGCAGAAATACTGTGTCCGCAAGCACCGCGAGCCAGATAGGTCTGGCTGGGCGCGGTGGATCGTGGGCAGTGGACACGCAGAGGTCGACAGACGGAGAAAGGACAAGGATCTGCTGAAACGGGCGGATAAGAGGAAGCGAGAGACGGAGCTTTACTCTCATGGCACCACAAACTCGGGACCTTTCCGCCCTCATCATGAGAGAGACGGCTATTGGCAAGAGGTGGTTAGCTGGAAAGGCTGGGATGAGTGGGAACAAAGCCTGCGGACTGTCGACCCCTCGGAGGAGGAGTGATAACCATCTCAGCAGGCATTCAACAGCAATTGAAGGGATGCTATGGACGCCCAAGGTGCTGGAGTCTTCGGTGGTGAGGGAGGGCACAAAGCCGTAATTTCTTCAAGGTCTGACGTGATACCCATTTATATGAACAATTGAAAGCCATGCGCTTTACACATCTGTCTACTCCTCGCTTGTCGTTACCCATCCTGTACTGTTTCGGTTTACTAACTCATCCAAGAGACTTCAATAAGGTGTTGCGGGTGTACAAAATATGCATCAGCTTCCGGTTCACCTTGCCGAATACGTCTACACAGTTGTCAGCCCGCCATGCACAGCTCATCCACTTGAGGATGGTACTTACACATCGGGATGCAGAGGGCAATCAGCACAAGCGAGACGATGCCGAAGACTCTGAACACCTCGCCGCCACCAGCCTCGGCGGCCCAGGTGTTGATGAAAGTCGAGAACGCATAGAACAGAAAGTTCTTTAGCATCATCTGCAGCACAAATACTTCCGTTGACTGTCGAGGGAAGGAGTCCCTGCGTCGCAGATAATCGTTGTCAGTTGCCAAGGTATTGCCAATGAGGATGGGGATACGAAATGCGACCGGGACAGCCATCTAACTCACAGGATGTACAAGCCAGCCGAGGTCGACGGGACAGAAATCCCAAAGCAAGCGCAGCCGTGACAAAAGGCGCCCAGGAAATATCCGTCCGGGCGCGGGTTCTCGACGACCCACATGAACAGGAACCAGCCCAGGCCGCAGAACAGCGCGCCGAGGATGTTGACGGGGATGCGGAACTCGGCCTCGTAGACGCCGTGGTTGGCGCGCGCGAGCGTGCGGGCGGACCAGTCGCACAGGGGGCCCACCCCGACGGCGAGGACGCCGCCCGCGAAGGCGCCCGCCCAGAAGTAGCCGTTCTGCGCGACGTTGAGGTTGTACGGCGGTACGCTCCAGATCTGGGAGAGGATGTAGGCCGACACGACGAAGAAGGCGACGAGCACGGCGCTGACCATCAGGATCCAGAAGACGGCTGGGTTGATGAGGTGGACGAAGATCTCCGAGAGGAGGTGCGGTATGGATTTTGTCGTGTAGCTTGTTCGCTGCCAAGGCGCGAGGGTCTGCGCGTAGGAACGCCTTGGGGTCTTCTCGGCTGGGCTCGGTGGTTGGACTGTCTCGGCCTGGTGGTCCCAGCTCGTCTCCTTCTCGGTTCCGTTGGTGCTGGGTTGGGCCTGCGTGGCGTCTGCGGATCGTGGCGCTGCTCGGATGTACTGGGTTTCTGGGAGGAGGAAGATAGTCGCCAGGAGACCGACAATATCGAACGGCAGCTCCGCTACGAACAGATTTTGATACCCTGTTACCTGTTAATCACCTGCTACGGATCCTGGAGTGGCACATTCTGGAACATCCCAAAACATGCCGGTCGGGGATCCGTGAAAGGACAAGAATGGGGCTTACCGTGGTTCTCGAACATTACTCCGCTAATGATGGACACCATGGACGCCATGCAGGCCAGCGAACAGACAATGAGCGCTGTTCGCCACCCGCGCTCGTGCAGGTAGAACATGTCTCCGACGGCGGCCAGGGACAGGCTCTCCCAGGCTGTCACTCCGAGGCCCTGGACCATCCGGCCGGCGAGTAGGGTGTGGTAGTTGTTCTGCTGGGAGCCGACGATGCAGATGATGGTTCCCAGCGTGCCTGTTGCAGCGGCGAAGAGGAACTGTGGGCGTTTTCCATACTTTTGGGCGAGAACCGAAACTAGTGGCCTTCATAGCAGAGGTGGGTGGACTTTCAGTCACGCCTTCGTCTCGGATGGGGGCATGTCTTTGTACTCACCCCAAAGCGGCAACGAGCAGGAGCTGGTAGCCTGAGAGCTCAGCGACTTCTGTCAAAGTCACGCCCAGTATCGGTGCCAGCGCGAAGGTGGCTGGGGCTATGATGGGTCCCGGCAGGATAGCGAAGATGATCGCGTTGGCGAAGATGACATAGAATGCCGCTTCTTTCTGCCATCGTGGCCAGAGCTGTGTCAGAAGTCAGCACGCAAGCTAAGCACGGCATGTGTTCAGGGGAAGCACTACCAATGGATCGTTTAAGTCATCCTTGGATGGTTGAGGAACGAGGATAGTTTCCACGCCCTGTTACTCGTCAGTTGGCTTTCAGCCCACGAGGAGCAAGCGTGGTTAATACGTGCCCTGTGCGTGATGCGTTCCAAGTGGGCGTCATCAACTTCGGCTTCTACACCCACGCGACTGCCGCCGATGAGCATCTCTGTGCCCGGTATCTTTCCGCCATCCTTCAGTTCCGTGTTGATGATTCCGAAAGGCATGTTCGAGTGAGGCGGGCGACGGGCCACTATTCTCAGCGAGGATCAGTTGAGAACTGTACAGGGACGACCGGAGACGTTGGCCGCGTACAGGACTTAAAGCAAACATCTATAGTACCGGATCAATTATGGGACCGCGGCCCATAGACTCAATGCTACATCGTGAGCGGCTGCTACCACATGAGTGCCGCTCCCCGCACCAGGGGGCCGTTCGGAGACGTCAATCAACCTCACTATATGTGTCTTGGCTCGACTTACTCCACCTTCTAGACCCTTGCTCCCCATGGGGAATCGTTCGTCCATCCGCTTGGTAGCGAACGAGAGCAATATAGCCGGCTTATTACTTGTGGTGGCTGGAAGGGGCCCTTGTTTCGGCAGTCAAATCATCACGGTGCTTAAAGGTCTTGACAGGGTTGGCGTTTTGGGCCTGTCTTTGCATGCACTACACGACTGTTCCATTCACCAAAAGTTTACCCTACCTTGTTTGTTCAGGGAATTGCTGCCGGGGCCTTGATTCGGTTTGTGCTCTCGATGACTGAAGTCAAATCCGCTGAACTATCATTCGTCCTTTTTGAGACTGCAATGCTCACATGCGACGCAACCCAATTCCTTCCGGGAGTGCTGTTCGTGAAGATCATGGGGTCACTGTTGCAGACCGAACACCATGGGTTGGTAGACAAAATATGCAGAATACAATTCTATGTCGCCTCAGAGTAGTTTCGTAATTCTTTAGCTCTCACAGTAGTCACTCCCAGTCTCTGTGTGGCACGTGGCAAGGCGGATACGCTCCACAGACCGCATGATGGGGCAATACACCCAAGTCTGAGTGCCTGCAGAGACTTGTGGGAGGAAGGAGAGGAAAATGTTTGGTCCTGATCAATATGAGATCAAAAAGCTTTTATATCCGCGTAGCCTGCATACCCTGGAAGGGCTTCCATCGATTTATCCAATAGGTATTCACGGCTGGTCACGATACTCATCTATACATACAAAGCCTGACCTGAGTGTCACCACTGGTTCACAGTGCACTCAATTAGTGTCTCTAAGCCTGTTCTTTGGATGAAAAGCGGAGTGGGCCGTCGGCATTACATGAGTACAAGACATGAGTTTGCTGTCATGTAGCACCCTCAGGTGGCCTTCAATTTCCCTGATAGGGTGTCTTCAAGGCCACTGATGGCACTCTTATGCAGTATTGCAAATCGAGCTTAGTATGGCCCAATTCTATCAGAATCGAAAACCCGGCCAATGACCTTGGAATCTGCAGATCAGCTACTCAGCCACCAAGCCGGTGGGGAATCACGGGTACTAATGGACATCAGCTCTATTCCAAAGTTGATGTCAGAACTCTTTTGTGGCTGGTTGTCTATCAGTCTGGGCAGAACAAAGCTGACCACCATATGTAGACCAGTGGAGAGTGGAGCTGGATCTCATCTGCCCAGGACACGAGACGCCCGATGTGAAGTGTTCAAAGTATAGTGCAACTCTTTGAAACACATAAAGCACTGACTTTTTATCGGAGAATGAATCACTTGAAGGAATACCACTGCCAACTTCATCCAAGTTGTTTGCATAACAATATCTCAACATGGCCGCACCCGATGCTGCAGCCTACAACTCCACGGTAGTAGAGTCACTAGTCAATGGTGTCTGGTACCATGTGATCAGCCAAGTCTTTGCCTTCCCCAAGTACATTATTGCTCCTGAGTATAGGACAGGGGATGGAGCACTTCGTGGGGATTAACCCGGAGTACAAGATTGTTTCCACTCCAGGTGAATACAACAAGATCTTGGAGATTCTGAGGACCATTGAGAGGTGGATCGATAGGAATGTCTCCGAATCTGGTCACAATAACTGCGCAAACAAAATAATATCAAGAAAATATCCAGTCTCAACTTTGTAGACTGTGACTACTGAATATAAACAAGTAGGGAACACATCAATTGATCAGGTTGAGACGGTGGATGACCCGGGGGCGGGCAGATATCGACAGGACACATTCTGCAAGCAAATGCAAAATAAGCAGCTTCTGATACAATCTTTCTAACACCCGCTGTCACTTGTTTAATAATGCTCTCAATTCTGAATTCATGTTCTGGTCTTGCATGCGCTGAGAAGAGACAGAGTGAGTAGTTGAGATCTGGCGGCCAAGAGCACAAGACGCAGCAGCAGCGATGCCTTGAAGTCTAGCAAGCCCTACTGGCCTTTATTTCTGTTCAGTGCCCTCGCAGTGAAGTTATTCACGTCTGAATGACGTCACTGTCGCCTTCGTGGAATCTATTCACTTTCCGATACATGGGGACACAGTACACTGCATTGGAACGACACGGATTGTGAGGGTGAATTGCATTCGCCATTGTGATGGGTTTATTTACTCGACTCTCCAGTAACAGCCCACTCCGATAAGGACTTATCGCCTTGGTCGCTAGCTATTTGGCCTCTTCCATTCTCTCTTCGTTAGATAGTTGTAATACAGCCAGCCAGTGACTGCCTGGTTGACCCGCTCACCATGCAGCCCCAAATCCAACAACACCATCTGGCGTTGTTTTGAAATACTTCATGCACATCCAAAGACGACTGGTCAAGCCAAGATGCGTGATTCCATCATCAATACCCCCAGTATGAATCTACGGCCGCGCGATAAGAACAAGAGGGCCCTGCCCAAGCAACACAGCGAAGGTGACGCGACCGCGTCAACTCCGCCAACTGCGACCGTGTCAATGACAACCCAACCCGCGAAACACCAGCTGGATCTAGAACCTTCGGCTGAGGATCAGCAAACGATGTGGGCTGAGAACACCGGCACCTCCATGAAGCGACCACGTCTTGACCTGGTCAATCATGTAGCTGCACCCTCGAGCATCATGTCCTCTTCACGTCAGCATCCGTCGAAATTGTATCCACCAAGCCAATTCAATGAGTCAGGAAATGCCAGCACTTACACAAGCCTCGGAGAGAACGGATCGATGATAGCACCGCTACAAATCTCTCATACTTTGAAGCTACCGCCCTCCTACGAGCCGTGGGCCCCAGGCCCTCTGGCAGGTCAGACCGGAGGCCAATTCGGTTTCTATGCCACACCCATTCTCAACAACGATGATGCGGGTGATGACGAGGAGTTTGATCTTGATCTGTTCCGAGAGTTTACGCATCTAGATTCGCCATCGGAGCATGGTGCGGCTGTATTTGGGAGCAGTTCAACCTTCCCGGCAGAATCATTGCCTTCAAGTCAAACCTCGCAGCAGATTGCATTTGTTGCGAGTCCAGACAGTCAGCGTGATCATCTACAGCCGGCAACACCACAGAGAATTTCCAGCAGCTCGTCCCAAGAACAGACAACGCTTTCGGTGCCCAACACCAACGGTATCACGCAGGTCCCTCCTCCGGCGGACAATATCGAGCAGCAGACACGCAATTTTTCATCCACCACAGGAAACACCCGTTTTTCGCTGACACTGTCGAAGCCTGCACAGGCTGAGGACCTCGATAGCATCCCCTGGCTCGAGCGACATCTTATCTCAGCTTATGCAAGGAAACAACAGAAAGACAAGGAAGATGCCGACTCGGACTTCATGCAATGGTACCACGAAATTCGGCGGCCCTTTTGGGCTCAGGTCATGAGCTCATTCGGAAAAGACGTCCCCAGCTCCCTCTATGACCGAGTTCTCAACGAGCTTTGCGTCAGCCACCCATGCCGCAATGACCCATGGACAGGTCATTCGCTCTACAGGTCCTTACTGGGCAAGGACAACAACAAGTACAGCACGAGAAGTCTGATGACATTGAAAGATTGGATGTACGGTACAGGTACCACGACTCTTGCAACATGGCGAGACACCCTGAGCACAAAGCGTAGAGGCTCCTCCTACGCAAAGGTGCCCTGGGTGCAGAAAGAGAAGATCATTGCCCTGTTCGTGATCCTCGCCGGTGCAGACGCAGCGTCGACAGAGATTCAAAAGGAAGCTGGAGCCTTTCGGATGAAAACCAACATTCAGTCGAAGTTTGAACTGCTGGAGGAGTGCCAACTCACTTACTTGCTTTCCAACCGAGATCACGTCGTCGCAAACGAGTACTGGAACGGCTTCGCCGAAGAGCTCGAGGAAGACCCAGAGCAGAAACATCTCTACGACAAAGTTGTGCAGGCGAAGCAATCTACACCATCTGAAAGCAGCATGACCTCGTCGAGCTCTCCGATTCACTGCCAAGAGGATCAGGAACAGGGAGATCAAAGCTACAGTGGCAGCCCCAGACAATCTCAGCGGGGAGGCCACGCCAGCCAATCTGGGCCTGGTGGAATCGGTGACTCCCAAATATTGACAGATGTGGAAGAGAGCACCTCCCAATATTCGGTCAACCATGAGCCGTCTAGTCTGGCCCAGCAACATCTTTCCCCCGCTGAAGACACCACCCAAGACACAGAGCCCACCCCGAACATGATCACTCAAGAGACGTCGCTCCAGGACAGGGTGCAACAACTTGAGGGTGAGGTCACGGAATTGCGCAGGTACATTGATTCGATACATCAGTGGTTCCCTTGGGTCTTGCAACCACCACCACCACAGGGGTCATCTCGGCATCAGCCGTAAGTGGAAAGCAGGAGTATGCGGCCACCAGAGCCAGGACGGGCCAGAGCCTCGGCGATCAGGATGCTTCACGGGATTTGCCCGTGTAGAGAAGATACTCTCGACTTCGCCTGTAATCATGGATTCGAGGTAAAACGTGGGGGTATGAGTTGGTCATGGTACCTTTAATAGTTGATTGATTGTTCCAGGGCGCCTGTATCACGGCAGACGCCAGAACGTGCCACTCAAAGTACAGTAGAGGAGGACCAAAACCTAGGCATACCTATGATTAATGTACTTCAGCTCTTTTGGGAACTCTTAAGCGCTTTTGATATCGGAATAGTGACATCACTGTAGTCTCTAGTAGAAGCCCTCGAAGGTATCGATCTTCCCCTTTCCGACTTCCTTCACAGCCTCGGCGATGATGTCTTCCCCTCCAACAACATCAAAGGCAAGCCCTATGGTATCGTCGTTCTTAATAGACTCGACAACAACCTTGGCGACATCTTGCCTCTTCACCATCCTACCCAAGTGCACCTTCCCGGCACTGACAAACCCATCGCCAGGGTCATTGCTCAACCCTCCCGGCCTCACCATGGTGTACTTGAGCCCCCGCTTCTCATTTCCTGTCCTCAGATCCTTGTCTGCTTCAAATTTGGCCTTCATAAAGTCGCCAATGGCCTTCCAGACCCCATCGCTCTGCTTCTTGTCATCATCGTTGTACCAGTCCGGCACAGGCTTGTTCTCTCGATCACGTAGATCAAGCGCACTGATGCTCACGAGCCTCTTTCCTGTGTCCCCTGCCTGTGATGCGATCCCCAGCGCATCCATGACCTTGACGGCCGCCTGGTGGTCGACGGCGTCGATACGGTCCGGGGTGGAGCCGTAGCCGGCCCCGGCGGCCCACACCACGACGTCCGGTTTCACGCGGCTCAGCGTGCCGAGCAGCTCGGGGACTGTAGCCTTCTCGACGTCCTGGACGATGGGCTGCGTGCCGAGCTTCTGGAGCTCGCCCGACTGGTCTGGGTTGCGGATTAGGCTGTAGACGGAGTAGGCTGGCTCCTTCTCCGCGACTAGGATCTTGGTGATCTCGAGGGCCACTTTTCCGTGGCCACCCACGATGAGTACAGTATGCATGGTCAAGTCTTCAAGTAGGTTTCTTCGACTGGAAGAGAGGTTGTTGTTTGAATGCTGCTCAAATTGCTTGATGAGTGCCGGATGAGCGCGGAAGCCATCTGTGTCTCATGTGGAGCTTGAGGGGTGATGTCACTGACTCCACATGTAGTCACATAACCGTGCTGGAATCTAAGAACGCGTCCGCAACCACACGAAGTCTATTAAGATCCCATAAATAATAGTTGGTAGCAAATGCTCCGTCTCCTATCAAAAGACATGTCATTTTGTTGTACAGGAAGCACTTGACTATTGACTTGTGCTGAGGGACTGAAATGAGCAGGGATAGTGCTGCACATAACTCAAGACCGCCAAGGTACATCGTGCCAAAATGGTGTCAGTCCACGATTTGCTAAGCTCGGTGTAAACATGGCGTTCGTCTTGCGACGCGGAAAAACTTCGGGTCTGAGTAGAGGGAGTTATGGGACCCACAAGCTTAATCTCACCTCATTCTACAAGGGAAGGGACAGCACCAGCCCCAATGGCCAAACCGTGTAGATGGATTCTTTGTTGACCGCAACAAAGTGCTGCATTCGCATGGGGCTGCACCAACCCGGAATGTGTCCTAGTTAGCTGCTGGAAGACTAGGCGTACAGGATATCCACAGGGACTTGTTGTCTTTAGCCATAAGTAGGTATTCGGGAGAAAGACATTCACAGCATCATTCTTCCTGCCACGCTGACTTGGAGTTAGATACGTATTGCAGTTGTGTCAACTCAATCCCTGATGTAGTGTTTTCTCTTTTTTTTTTAAAAAAAAAAAAAGACAGAGAGAAAGAGAGAACAGAAAAGAAAAGAAATGGATGCAAACGAGGTTATCAAAGAGAGCCGATTTCGCAAAACGAATTTCCACTTCCTAGCCGTCACGGTGAACAGAGCCCCTACAAGCTTCCAACCCATTGGCTCCGATCTCGCGGAACACAAGGAGGGTGGCTTCGCCTGCGGGTCGCTTCGCCTGCGGATGGCTTCGCCCGCGAAAGCCTATCCGGGGAAGCTCTCATTCGTTAGCCATATGCAGGCTGCGGCGGGTCATCTGATCGCTTACTCCACGTGCAAATAGTCCTGAAGTGTTCGTGGCGCAGACTTTATCTTTTGACCTTCTGTCAACCTATTCGGCATCTGCCAGACTTTTATTCATCTACGTTGAACCGATGGTCGTCCCTGAGTAGACGACAGCGCCATGGACTCGGCTAAACAGGCTCAACCAGAGCTATACAAGAACTTGGCACCAAAACGGGGGACAATCCGACTCTTGCGACTCCTGCCAGGGAAACCGGAAGACCAGACAATACACTGCCAGCTGCGCGAATGTTCCTTGCTGGATGCCGCAGGACATTACAGAGCACTTTCATATGTCTGGGGGAGCGATGTGGCAGGTGAAAACAATGTGGTGTATTGCAATGGGGTCATTGTTCATGTCACTATGAACTTGTACTCAGCTTTGCACAATCTGAGGGATGCAACGAGCGTTTTGACCATGTGGGTCGATGCATTATGTATCAACCAAAGCAACGAGAAAGAGCGTACGCGACAGGTCAGAATGATGCGGGAGATCTATCGACACAGCAAGGAGGTGATGATCTGGCTCGGAACGGGCGAGCTTGAGACGATGAAGACTGACTGGGTGGGCACCCGGTTTTACGGCGATGAGAGAGACGTTCCTAAGATCGAATCACACCTGGGTAAGTTATGGAAGGGAGAGCTGGTTTTACCGGATGATGGACATGACATTTTCGGTGCTTTTTGCGTGATCTCAATGCTGGCTCAGGGACTTCTCGCCTCTCGGATCTGGTATCTCAAGAACCTAAACTACGCCGCACCAATCATCCGGGGACTTCACGCTCTGATGGATGAGCCTTGGGTATGTATTCTTTCCATTCGAGGATTTGATGGATCTACTGATGACACATAACTTGTAGTGGAGCAGAATATGGGTGGTCCAGGAAACTGTTGTGTCTCCCAACGCCGTCGTATACTATAAAAACACATCGATGCCATGGGACGCTTTTTCCAGGGCTTCCCTCTGCTACCTGACAGGGAACGTTACGGAGCACCTGGGATCTGCGCCTTCCCAGACCTATGGGCCTCCGTTGGCCAGGTTTCATCGACTGGTGAACGAGATTGACACCACTAAGAGAAACTGGAATGCATTCAAACCTTCTGCACTTCTTCCACTGTTGAGGAAGTTCCGAAACAGAGACGCAAGTGACAAGCGAGACAAGGTGTTCGCCCTGGTTGGCTTGGTGAACTTTTGGGGCAAAAATCAGCCCTTGGCCCCCAACTACGGACTCCGGCTGAGCAAGGTGTGCTGGGAGACGACGAAGTACCTCATACGAAGCTCAAAGACACTTGCAGTTCTCTCAGGAACAACCGCGAGTGTCAAACAAATCGGTGCCGGTTTTCCAACGTGGGTGACAGACTGGAGCTACCGTCCTTCTTCTGATGAGGCGGATCGGCTAAACAGTCAGCGCTTGTACAGAGCGGCTGGACAGGCCATGGATGGAGTCAATATCCATGGGCAAACACTTCTTGAAACCAAGGGGTACTGTGTTGACCTCATTTCGATGGTTCAAGACAGCAATGCTACTATTGGAGAGGATGTCCAGACAAGAGTTGCGAATTGGAAGTCGTGTCTGCCCTGGCCTGACGACGCTCCTTACACACATGGGGGCTCAGTCAGAACTGAATTCTGGAGGATGATCTGCGGCGATGTTATCTATGTTTCAGAGGCGGAGACCGAGAGGGAGAGGTTTAGGAAAGTAATTGCCCCAGATGCCGAGGCTTTTAAAGACTGGTGCAAAGTCGACAAGGCCGCAAATCGCGGGGCCTCGATAGTTGGGGGCACCTGGCAAGGCATCGTCAGCAACGAGGAACAAGTTGCACACAAGCGGCGTAATGACTACAAGCTGGCCGTTGACTGCGCTTCAAAAGGGCGATGTTTCTTTATCACTCTACAAGGTCGCCTGGGTATTGGTCCACCAACTCTGAGACCAGGTGATGCCGTCTACATACTGCACGGCAGCAGGGTTCCCATGATCCTGCGCAATTCAGGCACATCAAGGTCCTGTCGAGACAAGGTTGTGGAGAAGCTGGTGCTCTCCACTGATGAGGCACGGGCAAAGATCAGGGCTCGGGACCGAAATACAGCGAAACTGGCAGCAGGTCGAGAAGCATCAAGATTCTCAGCATGCAATGAGAACCATGAAGAGTGTTACAAAGTGGTTGGGGACGCCTACGTTCATGGAATTATGGACGGAAACATGATTTGGGAGGATGCTTCGCGGACAAGACTGAAGAAGAGTGAATCTGTATACATCGTGTGATGTTGATAACTGTGGGAATATCATGACGAAGGGGCTTTGATGCAAAGAATGACATGGAAGCATCAAGAAACCATGCAAACATGGTTCAAATCCCATCATCTGCGAGCGTATCAACTTTGATGCCATATCAATTTGTAAGAAGCAATTTGGGAACGAAGGCTGACCGCTTCGTTCTCAGAGGATGTTTCAGCTCGATGATCTGAGCGGTCTGGTTGTGTCTTATCTCCCAAAATCCTGTCCCCATACATAGCAGTGAACCGCAGCCACCAGGTGCCACTTCATCGATGAAAACTTACGTAGCTACCTAGGTAGGCACTTGGGTGGAATCTGAAGGTACCGAATTGTCCGATTTTACACGTTCTTGCCTCCTCCAGCTTCAAACCCCCAACGCATCAATCTATAAGGTGGTACCATTCTTGACTCCTTCACTCCGCCAGATCTCAACTTGCAGAACTTGGAAGTCAAGCTAGACAGGGCAACCGCACAGGCAGCAGTTGCCGTACCCCATAATATTTGAGGTGCAGCTTCAAGGGCAAATTCAGTCTGCGTGCTATCTCCCCTTGTTTGTTCTTCGGCCGATCCTTTACCCCCTGCTTGCACGCCCACGCTGACTTTGCAGTCTGAGCTCAGGAGCTTCCGTTTCTCCTTTGCCCTCTGGCGAGGTGTTTGCGAATCAATCAAGCAAAAGCAACAGATCAAGAATCTTGACCATCAACTTTGTTGGGAACAACACACACTTCCCGAGCTCCGACTTCCTTCATGCGGACGTCGGTGGTGAGGTTGCTTGAGTACATTGACCTGTCCAGTACAGGAGGAAATCCCTACCAGAGTAAGTTTTTGGCCACCTATCCATATACAGCTCATCCCGTCTTTGGCAAGCAACCCCGTACAGTGATTGGCAGGATACTTAAATTCTAACGCGTAGAATCCAGCATCATTTGGTCCAACTACCCTTACCGCCTTCTGAGCACATCAAAATGGCCAGCGACCGTAGCAAAGAAGGATTTGACGTGGTCAAACAACAGTGCCACACGTCAGAGGGCAGTGCGGTAAGTCTTTTGTTGGCAGTCACCGCCCATCGCCGTGTTCGCATTCAGCTGTTTACTGACCATTGTTTCCAGCCGAAGAACGTCTTCGAGTTCCTCAAGCTCCCCGCCGAGATCCGTAACAAGATCTACTGGGATGTTCTGGTCAAGAGACACTCATGTTACCGCTTCGCCCAACCGCCGCTTACTCTCGTAAACAAGCAAATCCGTCGCGAGTCTCTCCATGTCCTCTACGGCAATGGCCTATTCTTCGCTCACAGCGGACCATATATTGCAATATCCGAACGGTGTCAACAGCTGCAAAGACTGGTACCAGCGATTCCAAATCTTGCCCATATTACGAAGCTGGACATCCGAATTTCCTTTGACCTGGAGGTCCCACAAAAGACAGGTGAGGAAGTTTTCATCTACATGAGGGGGGACAAGCTTGAGTGTGGCTCTCTGGGGGACAACAACTTGGTGGGTAGGCCTGGTCTCGAGTGGAAAGACCTAGCGAAGATCGAGACTCATTATGATCGTCTCTTGAAAAACCTGCCCAAGGCCCCTGTCTGGTACATTCCACCATTGGATTTTGCCAAGGTTGGGATGAGGCCAGTGGCCAGAGCCCTTCTGTGCTTCGCAGAGAGGTGCCCCGCGGCCGCAGAATGGGTTTGGATGGTGATCGAGTGGCGCGAGCCCGTAGCCTGAACATCACGGTCATGTTTCGCAATGGATCTTGAGAGAACAGCAGATCGAGTCGCAGGAGCCAAGAGGTTTGGTCTTACTTCGAAGGATCAGATTGGCGGAATGTTGGTGCACGCAGGGCTTTTGGTAGCATCACCTCTGGGGGAGCATTGCACGAGGTCTAGGAAAGACTTTCTCGCAAGAACGGGCAGTCCCAGCGCAAATCTACATGGCTCTACCTGCAGGTTGGAGAGGGTCGAGTACCTCCTTCAGTGGGCAGATATCACATGGGCTACGTCAGCCATTGGACGGTGCTAGCCAGAGCCGCATGAAGTCTTAGACGGAAACCCCGCCCGGCAATCTGATAACAACCACGTTACAGATATCAATCCACGACACATAGCTTCTCATTGATGAGACTGACTTTCACCCACTAGGTCAGGCAGTGGGTCAGCGTTTCAATTGCACGTTCTGTTCACAAAACGATTATTTCATCCAACCGCAGTTGATAAGCAAGTGGTCTTGAGTAACATTTCACCAAGCGCTTGAGGCACCTTTGACTTGGCTGCCCGTCCGATGGCGTCCCCAGTTTTCGTAGCCGTACTCACTGTCCTCTTCATCCTGGGCACCTACCGATACCTTGTGTATCCCATCTTCATATCGCCGTTGCACAAGATCCCACCAGCTCACTGGAGTGCGCCCATCTCCCGGTTCTGGATCCTGTACACACGCCGCCGCCGCAACGAGAATGTCACCATCCATGACCTCCATCAACGCCTCGGGCCCCTGGTACGCCTCGGCCCCAGCGAGATCTCAGTGAACTGCGTAGACGGCGGAATTCGCACTATATACGGCGGCGGCTACGAAAAGGGCGACTGGTACGCCGTGTACAAGAACTATGGCATGAACAACATTTTCTCATCTCTACCGCACGGTCCGCACAGTGCAAGGAAGCGCATGCTGAGCAACGTGTACGCCAAGTCGACGATACAGTCGAGCGCGGCGTTCCACGGTATCACTGAGGTCCTGCTGTGCCACCGGATGCTTCCGAGGTTGTACGAGAGTTCGGGTAAGACTGTCGAGGCGTACGAGCTCTTCTCGGGTGTGGCGATGGACGCCATCACGGGCTATTGCTTCGGGCTGAGGCAGTCGAGCAACTTCATCGAGGACTCGGAGCATTGCAAGCGGTGGATTGTTGACTACAAGGCGAGGCAGGCGTTCATATTCTGGCCGCAGGAGATGCCCGGTCTCACGGCCTTTGCGAAGGCATGGGGTGTCAGGCATTGGCTGGTGCCGGAGTGGGTAGACGTTGCCAACGATGATATTGCGTCGTGGGTCCTGAGCTTGTGCGACAAGGCAGAGGAAGCACACGAGGACAGGGATCGGGTGGATGCCTGGGATCGGGCGATGGTATTCAACCAGCTGCGGAGCATGATAAAGAAGTCCAAGGGAGAAGAGACCGACTCACCACTCACCACGGACGAGAGGCTGGAGATAGCCTCCGAGCTCCTAGACGAGGTGCTCGCTGGGTTCGACACCACCGGGATCACCATGACGTACCTGGCGTGGCAGATGTCCAAGCCAGAGAACAAGCGCATACAGCAGGCCCTGCGGGAAGAGCTCCGGGCGAATCAAGCCATGTACCACCCGATCGTAGGCGAAGCAGGCGCTGCCGACAGCCCCGACTTCAAGACCCTCGACAGCCTCCCCATGCTCCACGCCATCGTGATGGAGTCGCTGCGCCTCCACGCCGCCATCCCGGGCTGCCAGCCACGGATGACGCCCGATTGCGCAGAGGTCGGCCCTCCGGACACGAGTGTCAAAGGCCTGCCCGCCGATGTGCGCGTCAACACATACGCGTACACGCTGCACCTCAACGAGGACGTCTTCCCCCAGCCTGGAAAGTGGGAGCCACGGCGATGGCTTGACGAGCAGGGCGAGATCGACGGCGGCGGGGAGAAGGCGAGGTGGTTCTGGGCCTTTGGTAGCGGTGGGCGGATGTGCATCGGCTCTAACCTGGCGATGATCGACATGAAGAGCATCGTGGCTGCCATCTGGGGCAACTTTGAGACGAGTATCGTCGATGATGCCGGGATGATTCCGAAGGGAGGATACACCTGTGAGCCTTTGGGGTCGCCCGAGGGCAACTATCTCTTGTTGAATTTCCAGCCATTGCAGGAGGGCGAAACATAGTGAGTTGCATTGATACTAATTGACTTCCACGCTGCGTATGGAAGTGACGGCTCGAGCAAAGGGGGCAATTGGTTGAGGGACGCCGGTATCGCTTTCGTGTCCAAGCAGACCCATTTACGGGGCAGAGCAAGCAGGTGAGGCATGGTCTGTAAAAGGTCGTCAGGGCATTTTAATTAGCGGAAGTGGTTGCAAAGCACGCGTCAATGCAGACTCAACCAGAGAAACAGACGGAGGACAGTCTCATTGACAGCACAGCAAGCTGTGTGTATCTCACGAATGCCGGAATGCACGCTGATCGCATTGGGGTATCTTAAACGCTATACAATATACCACGCCCGGGACATTGGTCACCTCGGAGTACTCCTCTCACTTCCCGACATGTTCCCTCATGCCCTTAGTCCGTAGCGTCAGCTTGCCGAAGTCCTCCTCGAACGGCACCCCGACGTCAGAGATCTCGGGTACTTTCGAGCCATCGTCATCTCTGGGAGCCTGACCTCTCACCCCCTTCATCTTCCTCTTCAACTCGTCTCCCGCCAACCGTCCCCCAGTGGGCTGGTCACTGTCAACACTCCCGCGGCGGCTGGACATGACGCTGTCCGCATCGTCTGCGAGGCTGACACCCCTGCTCCTCATGATGCCGGCGCGGAGACCCCTGACGCCGCCCTTCTTACGCTCCGGCAGCTCGTCGGTCCCCGCGCTGCAGACGTAGAGCAGGTACTTGAGGTTCGGCAGCGAGTGGCGGATGTCCATCACCTTGAGGCCCTGGGCGGCACAGAGGGTCTCGATGTTCTTGTTCAAGATGAACCAGCCGTAGTCGAAGCGGAACTGCGCCGCCGAGCCGCCACGGGGCAGGTACAGGGGGAAGTCGCGAATGGAATCCTGGATTATAGATATGTCATCCGTGATGTAGCTGCGGCTGCCGCAATATGTGATTGGGTACGGCAAAGGAACGGCGAGGTAGAATTGCAAGTGGTGCGTCAACAGGGCGACGTGGCCCAGAGCCGCGGACAGAGCGTCCTCATCCGCACCGCTCAAGACTACACCACCGTAGTCCTCCGCGTTGGGCAGGGATATGCCGCGGATCTGGAACTGCAGCGGTTTTCCGTCCGGCACTGGCTCAATCCTGAAAATGGTGTTCAAGTCCTCGCATATGCGGCGCCGCTGTCCGCGGATGTCATCCCTTACCTTGCTGGACCGCTCCTTATCCGCAAAGAGCTTGTCCAGCGCACTATTCATGTCTTGGTCGGTCTTCTCCATAAGCGACCTCCCCTGAGCCATCTTTTCACGACGACTGGCAATGGATGCCCGCATTTTCTCCACCTGCTCCGAGGAGTTCTTGACCGCCTTCTGCTCGGCCGTCACATACTTCTCAACCAATTTTAATCTGTCTCTAGCCTGGTCTAGTTCGGTTCGCTCATCGTGGGTCTCGGCGATCAGGTCATTGATCTGCTGCATGAGTGTCTCCTGCGTGACCAGAGCATCTTGAATGGAGCGCTCGAGTGTTGACAGGCGCATGAGGGCATTGTAGGAGGAAGTCGGTTGCGGTTGGCCCTGCCTGGGAGGGAAGGACTTTTGCGGTAGCTCGAGGGTATAGACGCCATCGGTGAGGTGGAAGACCAGGCAATTGGGTGGAAAATGGGTTCCAATCGTGGTTCCAAGAAAGTTCAGCATGCGCAAATCCACGAGTTCTTCGAGATGCAGCGACCACGTCCCATGACGCTTCGCCCAGAACTTGACCGTGACCTGAGGCAATCGTAGAGTCGGCGAACAGGCAGCCTGGGACAGCTCGAAAAAGCGGAAGTCGAAGTTCTATATAAGTCACGACGTCAGCATTCGCTGCGACCTCTCCAAGCTATTGCTTCCGGGCTTGCAGCTCGTCCCAGCAGAGGATGGCCAGGGCGCGTTCGTACCACAGATCGTTCGACAGTCTCGCTGATATACAGAGGCTCCTCCTCGTCCTCAGTATGCAGGGTGAAGAAGGAGTCGGCCACCCGGCTGTCAATGGTGAGCTCGAGCCTCTTCTGCCTGGTAACGGGGCTCGCGCTGCCCAGGTTGGTGCTCCTCCTACGGGCGGTGGCCGGGCGCAGGCTCTCTGTCGAGGCGGAGTGGTGCAGCTGGGCGTGCTCGCGGAGAGAGACGACCTTGTCGGACGAGTGCTTAACCGCCGAGTCGTCGGTCGTCTTGCCCCGGGGCCGGTCGAAGCTCAGGTTGCGCAGGTAGATGCCCCGGAGGTGGCGGATCCTGCGGTTCTGCGGCAGCAGGAGGGGCCGCGTCGTTTCTGCCATTGGCCGTGTGTGGGACGGAGCTGCGACTGGCAGCTTCAAGCAGCGAGGAACATCTATGCAGCGACGGGGAAAGGGGGCTCACAGCATCACGGCCGCTGGCACCTGTTGTTGCTGCGGTTGGCCGAAAAGGGAGCTCCCCAAGGCCATGGTCTACGACGTAAGGCAGGGGAGAGCTTTGGAAGGTTGCGGGGGGAGCTCAGAATGACTAGTGCCTGGAGAGCTCTAGCGCGGACACTGTCACGTGTGATTTTGGGCCTGTGGCTCTGATGCTTCCAGGCGCGTTTCACTTCCTTGGAGCTCTACATGTAGTCGCCTGAAGATCAACAAGATGAACCAAGTTACTGCATGGCACACCTCCTTTGTTGGGTGTTCCACAATCTGGTGTTATATATTTTTTCTCTCAAATATTTACATATTTACAAGATTGTTTGCATCGCTACATTTCGGTCCTCTCTTCTCTGTGCTGTCATAAATGACCTGCTCTTTGACAGGTGATCCCAAAGCCATAATGCATGGTGGGTGTGCCGATTCCTGCCCAACACTGCCCTCGCCAATCTGCAAGGGCCCTGGTGTTCGGCCACCTCAACTTCTCATTGCCTCTGAGTGGGCCCACTCATTCAATGGTGATTGACCTGAGGGAGGCTTCTCGAGTCCACAGGCGGACAGTAGCCTCAAAACATCGGTGTGGAGAATTGTCTCAACCACCACGTCCGTATGTCGATAATGCGCTCAGTGATGAAACTCGATCGTCAGATGCGTCGCACACGTCAATACCGCTAGATCGTCTTCCGGTCTCCCTGGCAATCCTAGCTGATTCTGGCCTGCTCATGTAGCCGGACGAAACCCGCTGTGGCGAGTGACATCGTCGCTGGCTGGTTGGTGACCGAATACCGCATCGCTTTGACCTCATGAAAACATTCGAAAATCTGCTGCAGAGCTTGATTCGAATCACCCAGGCTCAGTAGGCTGCGTCCTCTTCGCCATGCGTATTTTCTTCCTTACTCTTCCTTCTCGGCACTCGCGCTGGCCTTTCCGTTGTATTCTCTCAGTCCTAGGGACTGTTAGCAAGCCCACGAGGTCAGTGTTCTAGGGCGACTTACTTGATGCGAGCTGCAATTCTGATCGCCTCGAGGTGCGGGTCGTTCTCCGTGTTATCGCTGCCGTTGACTTCGAGCTCGACGCGGAAGGGTGAGCTCGTGTGCTTGCTCTTCGGGGCGGCATCCCCCGAGTCTTTCATAAGAATGTCTTCATGCTGACGGTAGTCCTTGACATGCGTCTCGAATGGTGTTTGGCGAGTAGTTGTTTTGTGCGCGTCGATCGGCCAGTTGGAGACGTGGTCATCCCCGCGCATCATGAATGCGATGCGCTCGTGTCGCTGCTGCTCGTGGCAGAACAGCTCGAGGGGGCTCTCGGGCTTTTTCAGGCTCGGCCTGGTGCAGGCCACCACACCCGACAAGCCTCCCGACAACGCGACTGGGAGGTGGCTGGATCATCAGGTCAGCGTTGTGTAACACGAGTTTAGTTGTGAGCTGATGGTCATGGTGTAGGGCTTACCGCCAATCCTGATTCTGGCCACTGTCATCCAGTTCGAGTTCGTGCCGGCTGGGACCGTGTTCGGCGCGGCTCCGCCCTGGATCAGTGCTCCGGTCACTCATCACTCGACAGCGTCTCCGTAATCTTGCAGGACGAGGTGTCGAGGAGAATGACTGGAGCAGGGCGTGGTGATATGCAGTTCCACGAGCTGAGGCTGACGGTCTCACCGCGCCTGCAGGTGGGTCATTCTGCGCACTATCACAGAGGCTGATGAGGAGTCGAGTCAAAAGGCAGAAGGACCCGAGGCTCTGGTGCACAGTGCCGCTGTTGGGGCGGGGGTTGGTCGAAAAAGGCGATCCTCGAGACCACAATCAGCTTACGGGTTTCGTGGGTGCCGACCCGACAGTCTGGGTCTGGCTGCATGCAAGGCGCTGCAGGTAAGATCAATGGTTATGTGATCAGCCTGCGTCACTCCCAGATTGGCTCGAGCGGTGGGCGGCGCAGCAGAGCTGAAAAAAGAAGCATAAGAAACGAGAAGAGAGAACGGGCAAGAAAAGGGAGTCAAAACCCGACAGACGGGTTCGCCCAGACCAGACGCCCACGCACCCCCATGCCGCGTTTCCGCGTTGGCGTCACCGGGGAGTCTTTTACTTGTCCACGCCATGTAACCCTGAGCTCCTGCCCGGGCTTGGCCAATGGGTACGCCACAGGCCTGCATCCACCTGCTTTTCCTTCGGGCCTGCCAGCCCTGTAATGGGTCGATGGCTGCATCCGTCTGCAGCTCTGCAAGAGGACAAGAGGACAAGAGGAGGCCCGTGTAGGCGCTGCACCCGCGCGTCGCCTGTTGCGGACGTCGCCCCGACAAAATGAACAAAGAAAATGGTTCTAGATCCCGCCCGCAGCGCCAGATCAGCAAACACGAGCAGCCGAGACGCGGGATGTGGCCCTGCGCCGTGACTGCATGATCATCACTCGTCTAATCCATCCTCGTCTGCTGGACGGACAAGGTCCTGTGTTGCATTGTGGCGAATGCAAGTGCGGCCGTCTTTCGCAGGCTGGCCCATACAACGCCATGTTATTGGAATGATACCCCAACTAGACTCAGCGAACTCAGACTCTTTGGTACCTCCTAAATTCCAAATTTCATGCCAAATCACTTAAAAGTACCCTCCTTAGCTTACACTAAGGCCCCCTTATCCTTCTTAATAATAATCCCTTTTATTATAAATTTAATATAATTATTATATTTTATTAATTATTAATATTATATAAGGAAGAAAAAAGGAATTATTATTTATAAGTTTAAATTTAAATAATATTAAATTATAAATATAATAATAATTTATAACGCTAAGAAAAATTTACCCTAATAATGTAACTTAAAGTTAAGGGGCCCTAATAACTACAAAAGTAATTATAGCTAACTAAATTCTATACCCAAATTCCATAAGTACACTCTCTAATACATCTATATTCGTAAAGTCTAACCCCAACTCACCCCTTAATATGATGCCCGGATACTTTTTCAACAACCTAGCTGCATTCCATTGTTTTTAATGATCTCTCGAACATTTTGCCCTTCAGCGAGATAGCACCAGCATGGATTGGCTGTTCCTGGCGTAGCACCGTGCCCAGCCGAGGTCCATTTCTGGCCCCCGGAGCTCAGAATAACATCAACAGTCGCTACTGATGCTTCAATCATGGATGGCAATATGTCACATTCATTTCCGCACGCTGAAACTCTCAATGATAATGTACATGCATGTCCAGTGACCAATCCCAATCATGTGGCAGAAATCTCTTCCTGGGTGAGCAACCTCGAGATGGCGTCTATGTCCGCCGCCGTCGCGTTCCTCTGATCAGCAGTGCCGTAGTACTCGGCCGTGGTGATGACCCTGACGCCCGGGTTCGGCGCGATCACGTCGGTCGGGCCGCGGTGCGCCCTGCCCAGCCCCCCGCCGGGCAGCGTGTCCAGCTTCGGGAAGTACGGCGCCTCGTTGTCCGTGAGTTGGATGTTCTTGCACGTGTCGAACTGCACCCTCGTAAAGTCCGCGAAGAAGTCGTCGTAGCGCGCGTCCATGGCCTGCGCGAGCGACACGAGCGCCGTGCCGTCGCTGGGGCTCAGCTGCGCCCACGGGTCGCGGCACCGGTCCTGCTCGCACGACTTGGTCACCATCAGCAGCGCGTTGAGCCGGTTGGCCACCTGCCGCGCCGAGTGGGTCACCGTCGACGTGCTGGTGTTGCGCGCCAGGTTGGTCAGCTCGTACGGGTCTGCCGTCACGTTGTACAGCTCCGTCTCGCCGTTGCACCAGACCGCGTACGCCCAGTTCTGCTCGTCGCCGATGGTGCGGATCGTCTTGTACGTGTTGTTGTAGAAGGGCGCCCCGAGCGACGCCGCGCTGGGCGCCTCGATGCCCACCAGCCCCCAGTACTCCACGTTGATGCTCTCCTTGCCGTTGCCCTGGCCCGCGCCCGTCGCGTTGTACGAGGTCGGCTCGTGCCACTGCTCGAGGAGGGAGCGGCCGTCGAAGAACTCGGGCCACTTCGACTCGTCAAGGCCGGCGATCTCGAGGAAGGTTGGCGCGAGGTCGAGGTGGAGCCCGGGAATGGTCGATGTCACGCCTTCTGGGACGTTGGGGCCGCGCACCACGAAGGGAATGTTGACGTCCTCGTTGTAGAACAGCGACTTGCCGCCAGGCACGCGGTGCTGGCCCAGGTGATAGCCATTGTCGGATGTGTAGATGACTGCGACAGGGTTAGAGGTGAATGAGCCACCAGGAGAGTATCTCCTTGGTGTAAGACTCACTGTAGGTATTGTTGATGACTCCCTTCTCCTCCAGCATCGAAATAACGTCCTCGACAATCTCGTCCACGCCCTGCAGGGCTTGAAGTCGTGACCTATACACAAAGTCGGCGAAGTTGACAGCGGAATCGTTCATGGGCGACAACCACTTGACCCATCCGGACTTGCCCTCTTGTTCTTCATCAGTAGGGTTGAAGTTGGGAGGATGTGGCGCTGTGACGTCCGTGAACTGGCCAAAATGTCTCTTCTGCGGGATGGGCCTGGCGAGACAATGTCAGTTCATGGACATTTATGTCAGTATTTTGAGAACGGTGCATACCTGTGTGATGGTCCTTGCTGCTGAAAAGCGATGTGAGGAGTGAATGGGGTTATTCCCAGAAAGAATGGCTCTGATCGGTTGGTGAGGTAGTCCAAGCGGTCGAGTCTGCAGCTCGTCAGAATTGACTATGACTAGGCTTTCTTTCAGGGGAATCGATACTTACGCCTTGATCCGAGTGATGTCAGTCTGGTGGTAGCCAGGGTAGTATGTTGGGCGTTCGCCATTCTTAGAAAACACAGGCACGTTGTAACTGTTCAACGCCTTTGTCAGCGTCTATACCACAGCGAAAGGCCCAGGGGATCCTCGAAAAAAGATCACATGGCTGTAGAGTAGATTTTCTGGCTTGTGAAAAGGGTTGAAACCGGTGAGAAACGTACTCGTCGATGTAAGGCTCAAGCTAAGACGCAGTGTCAGCAACGGGTAAAGTCTCATGCACAAAATCTGCGCCATGCCTAGGTGGTCAACTTACCACACAGTCGGCGTGGTCCCATCCCTTCAATGTGACATTGTAATTAGAAATTCCATAACCGTTCATTATTTTGCCGACATCTATAATGGGATTTTTGATTAGCCACTCCTCTGCGTGCGACCACCAGAAAAGTATTGCACACTTACATTCCGTTCTGTACCCTGCTTCTTTGAGCCAGTGCGGCAGATAGTCCTTGTCTTGGCCCGACAGAACCCATTTGTTGTACGCACCGCTACAAATTGGTCAGTATATTTTCTCAATGAAGACATTTAGATAACGACGCCACTGACCCAGGTTTTACAACGTTGGTTATGTTTGTGTTGTGTACCTGTTGGCCACGGAGCAAGGACGACCGGCTCGGGCAGCAGAGAGCCTGAGTGGTATAGTGATTGCTGAACTCAGTCCCCTTGGCGACCAGCTCCCTTTGCACAACTGGCATGTAGTCTAGGGACCCCAGCCGCTTGTCCTGGTCATCTGTCATGATAAATACGATGTTGGGGCCCGAGGCAGTTTGGGCATGGCCCCCGCGCGTCAGGAGGCCGGCCAACAAGCCTATGGCCAGGATGATGGATGCAGACATTATGATTATAAGGATCCAAGCCTTTTTGGACAAAGATTTATGAGGAGTAGAAGGTTCTTTTGGAGGCCCAACTTCCCCTGACGAACTGTCTTGAGGATCGGAAGTCGCTTGTGGTGCGTTTTCCTGTGGCGTGGGGCTTGTCGACCTGGCTGGATCTGTAGACGCCGTCGCTGGTGCCTTGCTCTTCGAAAAGAAGCCGGGCAGTCCAGAGAACGTGCCATAGCCGTTCTTAAATGCTTTGCCCGTCCCCATCTTGGGCGCGCGGGCTTAGTCTCGCCGTATAGTGTGCCCAGGTGATCTCCTTCGATATTGCCCCGTCGGCCGTGCTCTGCATCCGAGAGCTTGGGTGTTGCGCGGCTTGACGTGAGTGGTGAAGCACGCAATTCTGCAGGTTCGTGACGATGTGATTGTAAGGTCGAAAACATCGAATCGGCTTCACAACAAACAAGTGAGCTCAAGCCACCTCAGAGTGCCAAAGCGGGTATTGATCTGTGGGCCTGCAGATAGTCAGGGGACCGGGAGATCGACATGAACCCCCGGTTCAGGGCCCACTACTCGGTCTATACTCAAGACGCTTCACTCCCTACGCAGTCTTTGCTTTGAGGCTGAATCTATAATGCGCAGCCCTATATCTGATCGATTATTTGACGCTGAAGCAGCCCGTCCCTTGTTGCTTGTTTGACAATTCTGGCTCACTAGCAGTTCAGTCGAGCCCAATTCGAGGTCCCTTATCGGACCCAGCCTCCTGAGCCACGCATGCAGCGCAGCGTTGATTCAGTGTGTATCACGTATAGCGGTCAGGCAGGGGGCCACACTGTAATATCGAGCAGTAAGCACGCAAGTCCCTGGCAGGTTGACGTTCTGGCGCATCTAACATTATCTCACTGAATTTGACCTGTTATTTGTTATCGAATGCCCACAGCAACTGGTGTCATCCTGGGCACGTCATCAAGGTCATGCCAGCTTTCGACGTAGGGATCGGCACGGCCCCCGCTGCTGTTGGCGGGGAAGGACATGGTTTGCAGCGAGTCAAAGAGGTGAAGAAACCGACATCCAGTGTTTCTCCGATGGTGCGTCCGGGGTGGTGTGGGGGCTGTTGGATACCGGAGAAGAAAAACCTGTTGGAGATTCCAATGAGAACACGGGTGTCGGCCAAGGTATCGCCGAGAAAGCACGATGCTTGTGTGAGCCAGGAGTGCCAGATAACTTGCATTCGCGGTGCATGAATCACGTACGCAGGCTTTAATTTCCACGTTCCCTGTGTTGACTGCCATGCAGTTACTTTGAAATCGTTTTCCATTTTTGTACAATCATCCGGGCCTCCAGGGCTATTGGCAATGGATTGTTGTTTCTTAATCTGTCGCGAAACCTAGCACTTTCAATTCTCAAATTTCTTGTCATGTCCAACGCACGCATGCTCGGCGCTCAGGTTGCTTTTGGAGTTACTGAAATTGAATCACTTACGTGAGCGTCTATCAAGACCTGCTGAAGCGAAGGTCTCATGCAGTGATACCCAAAGTTGTCAATTCACCGCTACGAAACTGAGCACAACAATTATCCTAGACGGCAGCCCCAGCTCCCCCGACTCACAAGTTCAGTAGGGTTCGCCATGCTGGACCTGTTCAATGACGGTGTCGATGAGATTCTCGGCGATCATTGCACCTGGCCAGCTGAACCATGTCTTTGAAGTGCACACGCCGGTATAGATGTCCACAGCCTCGGAGAACGTACCGTCAAACTGGGCCGATGCCACAATCTGGCGCCATGCTTTGTGCTCCCGTCTCTGGTCCCCGACCATCTGTGCAAACTTCCACTCCTGGAAGAAACCGAGGGTCCATGGACCAGGACTGTGGTCACTTCCGAGGCCGTGAAACGGCTCGGTGCCATCTCCCTTGTAGCCGGAGTTGAATCCTGCTTCAGCGGGACCGGCGTTGAAGGCCCATATCATGGTGTTCGCCCACAGCATTCTCAGATCCTGGTCATCTTCGTCGTAATCGTTGCTCTTTAGAAAACCCCACTCCGGAGCGTACAACGTCGGCAAATCGTTGCCGTCGTGGTAGTGACGGTACCGCCGTGGATCGTCGAGACCCTTGGATGGATCAAATCCGTATGCAAGAATATCCCAATCGGTTCTTTGACCATCGTAGACAGTGAAAGCCTGACAGCTTCTGAAGTTTCTCAGAATGCTCTTCCTGATCGTCACGGCCATAATTTTCAGAGCTTCAATGTTTACTGTCGCTTGTGCAAGTGGTCTAAACCGCGGGTCTGAAAGCAGCTCGCTGAGCTTGCGCAGAGTGTGCCAGAGCAGGATATTGCTGGACAGGTGGAACTTGTAGTCGCCCAAGTCATCATCGGCCGGGGTCTCGTCCGAGCTGAAGAGGTTTGTCTCAACATCTTGCCGAGATAAGAGATCCCAGAGGATGTTCTTGAAAGAGTCAGTCCGTAAAATAGACTCAATGACAGCCTTGGTTTCGGGCTCGTGTCCGTAGGCCTCGAAGTACTCGCAAAGCTCCAAGAATGGATAACACTGCGTATCTAGTTGAAACACTTCTCCATCCTTGGGTTGACCGTTGACCAAATATGAGCGTCGCCAGAAATGACGTCTGGTGTCGTGGATCTCGATCTGCGTAACGGCCGTCTTGAACAGCCAAGTGAGGTGACCAGTGAGCGCTTGGTTGATCTTCACGTCATACTGCCTCGCAATCTCCCAGTTATCTGGCAGTAGATTCGCAAGGTTGCACAAGTTGAGCTTTCTGAGGAGTCTCATTTGCCAGTAGTTATCGCGTGGCCACCCAAGATTCAACGCAAAGTGGTCTGCGATGCAGCAAGTTCCGACGCCTTCGGGACCTAACATTGGCACGCAGCAGCAGCCCAGGATGTAGTTGACGTTGGCCCAGAGAATCGTGCTCTCGATGGTCTCGGCAGAATCCCAGTTGAAGCCATAGAGTTCCTCAATATGGCGTTTGGCGATCTCTCGGGAATCGGACATGCCATCTTGGTGGGAGAATAGAAAGTCGGGAGCGATTTCGTCTAGTTCAACGACCCCCGGGGAAAAGACGGGTGGATCTGCCGACGAGATATTCTCCGGACGGAATGCAACTGCAAGCTTCAGGGTCTCCCCGGGGCCCAACCAAATTTGTCGGATCGCCCTCTCGCCCGGCCTGTGAGGCGGATTTTGCTGCTCGCCTCTTTGCCCATACAGCGACCCGTCCACTCCGATGTACTCATTCGTCGTGTCGTTGCAGAATATGATGTGGGCCAACACTCGGCCACCGAGGCTTCGGTTCTCGACCGCGAGCACGCCATCACCATAGGGGCCTCTGAAACTATCGAGGGAATTGGAAGGATCGGGCATGTCAACAGCTCCCCGATCGGTAAGCTGCCCATATCCGGCTCTGGACACGGCAAACGACAAGTCCAGTGTGACCGGGATAATTTGAGCCGTATTGCTCATGTTCGTGACTTTGCTCGCGTGGGTTACAGTCCCGTCATCATGAACCTTCAAGGCAGTCTGCACGAAGAGCGTGTTACCACCAATTAGGTACTCGAATTGTACCTGGCTCCCGACGCTGTCCCGAATGGGTCGTGTCACCACCGGTCCCTTCGGCCCTCCGAAGTCGAGCCCGAGGCCGTTGGCTTGTTGCATGAGAAGCTTCTCAGGGATTTTGCGGAACTCCTGAACATAGTCAGGATTGAGACGTTGGGCGTGGTCAAATTGAGGCCAAGGCGCAGCCACCATAATACCGAACTTGTTTGCTGCGGCCAAAGGAGCGCTGATCTGGTAGATCTGCCCAAGGGGGTTGGCTGACACTGTAACGCCATTGGCTCCAATGTCGACAGTCTTATGAGGCCACTCATTCGGGTAAAAGGTGCGCTTCTTGAGTTGATCGCTGGATGGGGAAGACATTGTTCTGAATCGATGTCGGTAAGTTCATGCAAAGCTGCAGTGGTATGTATGATTCAGGAACAGGTTGCTCTGGAATTTTTTGATGAGTGGATTCTTGATGAATGGGGTCCTGATGAATGGAGTGGTCAAGAATGGAAAGCTGACTACTGGAAGGCAGTCCGGAAAATTTATATTTATATTGTTTCCTAAGCCACATAAGGCTGCTATACCGACTAGTCACCAGCCTTGAGGATTACTCTTCTTTGTCGGGCACCAACGTCGTGGAGTGAGTGGGACACACCAACTCCTGATTAGTTAGCACATGTTAGAATAAAATTGTCTCAGTCACATGGCTTATTCTTCTCAAATTCAACAATATGCTTGTTCTACTTTGTGTGGGACTAGTTGCCTGCAGTGAATGAGAAACGACGACTTGTAACTTGAAAATGCCAATTGTGGGGGACAAAGGATGACAATGTTGGGCAAACATATCGTTAGACCAAGACAACTGGTGTTCTTTGTATTATGGCTCGAGTCTCAATGATATCCTCAGAATTGCGGCATTTGGGCCACGGCCTTTCTCACATTGCAATGTCGGAAATACATCAAAAGACAAGTTCTCTTGGCTGTCTCTCACAATTGTTGTACATTCTATGCAAGCTGCTAAGAATGTCTTCCACTATCCCGCTACAGCGATGACGAAATTAGAAGACGTGCCTCGAAGAAAAATATGAGTGCATTGATGTCTTGTATCATGACGCACAATTACTGGCCGGGGAGATTTGAAATAGCCGTATAATGTTGCGAGCGAGGTAAATCGTGGCAGACATCTCGAAATTTTGTTCAATTGAATTGAGCTCATATTGACCTTATTTCCCTTTTAGACCCTCATTATTATTAATGGCCATATTCGGCAACATGCTTGCAGTAACGCCAATACAGACAGAAGAAGAAACATGTATGATGTACATTCCCAACGATGTGCGCCCAGCTGACAAACCAATTCAAAGTAAATGCCATGTGATAATAGAAATGACAACTCAATCCACTCTTTAGACCGCAACAGGCTTTGAGGTCGGGGGCTCCTCCTCTTCCTCCATCATGGGCTGCAGGCTCGTCGGCGTCATGGGCGTCATAGGCCCGACCTGAGAGAGCGGGCGCTTCGAGCTGTTCTCCCAACTCACATTGAACCGAGGAACCGTGGGGCTGGAGGCGGAGCTCTTGTGGTCTTCCTCGCTCCCGCCCGACGAGATGGACAGGTTGCGGAACTTCGCGAGGGCGCTGCCCATCGAGGCCGAGCTGATCGAGAGGCGGACCGACCCGGGGCGGGAGCTGCCGTCGCCCTTCTTGGAGAGCTGGTAGGCCGTGTTCATGACGAAGTTGTTGTAGTCCTCCTCGCTCTCGAAGAGGCTCGATGCCACGCTGGCCCTGCGCAGGTCGTTGGGGCTGCCGCCCGAGAGCCCCGAGAGGGTGGACATGCGCCGGAGGACCTCGTAGCCGCCCGGGTTGGCGGCCGCCCAGTTGAAGACGTCCTCGCACATGTCCTGGAGGTCGAACTCGGCCTTCCAGTCGAGCTCCGTCGAGGCCTTGTCGGGCGAGGCGGTCACGGTGCCCAGGTCGCCGGGCCGGGCCTGGTCGACGGTGAAGGGGACGGAGGTGCCGGCTGCCGTGGAGAAGGCCTTGATGATTTCGAGGACGGAGTAGCCCCTGCCAGTTCCCAGGTTGTAAGCGTGGTAGTTGGCACCCGGTGCGTGTGTCGGGAATGTCGGGGACGTTGGGGATTGACTTGGTGATCGGTCAACGGGGTTCTCCATGGTATCGGCAACGGCTTTTCGGAGAGCGGCGAGATGGCCCTTTGCGAGGTCAGACACGTGGATGTAGTCCCGAACTCCGGTCCCGTCGGCGGTATCGTAGTTGGAACCGAACACGTGCACCCTGCTACGACGGCGTGAATAGGCCTGCATGATGACTGGGACAATGTTGTTGGGAGTCCCTTTGGGGTCTTCGCCGATCAGACCACTTGGGTGAGCTCCTGTCGGGTTGAAGTAGCGCAATGATGTGGCGTGGAATTCTGGGTGAGCGACACAGAAGTCGTTAATGATCTCCTCGGATATCCACTTTGATCGACCGTAAGGGTTGGTGAGAAGTCCGCCACCGCTTCCTTTGCCGGCAACTTGAACGGTGTCTTCCGTAATTCCGGCCTCGTGCCCCTGGCCGTAAACGACAGCGCTGGACGAGAACACAAAGGTGTTGATATTGTTTTGTTCGATGGCTCTGAGAATCACCAGGAGACCGGCGATGTTGGTGTCGTAGTAGTCCAATGGCTTAGAGATGGACTCGCCCACCGCCTTTAAAGCGGCAAAGTGAATGACAGAGACGATCTTTCCATGAGTCTCGGCGTGGTGGGCCAGAGGAGTGATTTGCGACCGCTTCGTGGTGTCAATCTTGTACTCCAACATTGGGTACGCCTTTTTAGCCACCATTGCTGCAACGTCGATGGGAAGCAGCTCCGGTTCGAGAGCGGCCTTGGCGTTCTGCCAGAACGAGAAGACTGCATTGATGCTGTGTGCGTCCCGGATATCCACCTTGTGGAAAAGAATGGGAGGGACGGGCCGAGAGGTGTCTCCGCACCTTTCAAATTCCTTTGACACAATGTGGTGCACGCGGCAGAGAGACTCAAGGTGGCTGTTGCAGAGATTGTCAATGACGACCACGGCAAAGCCGGCAGTGAGTAGCTCCAAGACCGTGTGCGACCCGATGTAGCCGGCACCGCCAGTGACCAGGCATATCGGAAATGCAGCGGCTGTTGTCTTGCACTTGTCGGCGTTGATGCGGAATGTCTGGTGGTGTACCGACTTGGGCAGGTTCGAACCGGACTTGTTGGGGCTCAAAGTGCTCATGTTGAAAATGTTGAAGTAAAATAAACGATTGTGAAGCTTTTGCTATTTCAGGACTTGTCAAAAGTAGAGTTAACGAATGAGAAGCTGTTGCTATTTGTGGATCTGTCAAACAACGGGAATGCGGCTTCCAAGGCGGGTGGCGCCGCCTTGATATACGTCAAAGGCCGGCAGAGCCAGTCCCTAGTTTTCCCCTTTCTTCCTTCCATATTTCTTTGTTGTCTGCCGAGGACCGAGGGTCGGTAGTGCCGCCATCCTGTAGCGCACCGATGGTTGGCGCTTTGCGGATCGCCCGACGCTATAGTCTAAGTCGAATGGGAACGCGACTGATCCGGGAAACCGAGGCAATCTGCACGGGCTTCGATTTTGGAGTTGTTGAGTGCTTAGCTTAGGGCATGTCTCACCTCATTCAGGTGGTCGGCCGCTTTTATACTGGTACATTCTTTTTGAGCCTCGCTCGGGACCATTGAAAGCATCACATGCTGTAGACGCAAGTGAATTTGTTGTAGTCTCATATCCACCCCTTTTCTCAAAGTCGTTGTACTCGGGATCAGTGGCTCCGATGTAAGCCTACAGTCCGAGAGCATCTTACGGCTGGCTGCGTAGCAGCACTTAGCTCGAGTCCTCACTCCAGCAAGGAGGCACCGGAACTGAGACAGGAGACCCTGCAGAATGAGAACGTGTCGCGGTTGGGGTCACCAATAGACGATCACCGCTGCCAGCTGAGGCTGAGGGGATAAGCGATTAGGAACGTCCACAAGAGACACACGTATTTGGACACCAAGAATGGTTCACCCCAGGGAGAAGCAACATTGAATGTAATGAGCTACAAGGAGTGACGCCAATTTCTAGGTCAAGCTTGCTTGCAACCCATGCTTTACCTTTACAAGTGCCTCTGGAATGACGTGACAAAGTTTCAAGAGGGCCAAGCTAGTCATGTTTTCACACCTGGGCAGCCAGACTAGATCTTATTTCTGATTTAAGCAGGAGTTCCCGGCTACTATTTCCTGCTGGTCACTGGAATCACATCCTAAAGGTGAGTGTTGAGATGCACACAATCCTGGTATCAGCCACCTGAGTCAATTGTCTGCTAATTACATAATGATCATCAGTTGAGTTCCCCGCGCCAAAGGCCGTTTCGCCAAGCCTTGATTACGTATAATGCGGATTTGCGCTCCATGAACCAGTAAACTTGAGGACACTTCACACCTCTCGTGATCCTGCCTGAATATCACAGACAAACACCACAACACACTGAGCACACGACACCCACGAAAGTATGGCAAATCAAGGCGGACAGACAGAGAAGACTGCAGGGCTGAACATCGAGATCATCAACAAGGCTGAAGATTTCACGAGCGCATTTGAAAGCGCAGCCAAGTGCTTCGGCGATCAGATTCACGATGCAGTGTGGACAGCCATGAACCCCGGATGGGACACGGCGGAAGGGAAGGCAGCGGGAGCAGCTCGACTAGTAGATCGATGGAGGTCTACGACTACGAACAAGGATGGCAACCAGAACACTGTATTCCTCAAGGCGACACTGCCGGACCCGCAACACCCCGACCGGCGCATACTGGTCGGCTTCGCTATCTGGGCGCAACTGTCAGTGGTGGAAGGATACGGCGACAAGCCATCCACCGACCTCAGCAAAAGTACCGATCTCGAGGCTCTTTATCCTGGAAATGCCGCAGAGCAGCGGTTCCTGAGCCAGGCATTTGGTTCTCTGCTCAAGCAGCGTGTGGAAACAGTCCAGTCAAAGGAAGGGGCGAGCCCTCCGGCTACGTTTGTATTAGATCTGTGCGTTGTTGACCCTGCATTCCAACGGAGAGGCATCGCGCTCAAGTTGGTGCAGTGGGGTGTGGAGGAAGCCGAGAGACGGAATGGGTTGGAGGCTACAACGGAGGCATCAGCTATGGGACGACATGTCTACGCAAAGTTAGGATTCAAGCCCGTGGCGGATGTTGAGTATAAAGTGGATGAGGATGTCCTCAAGGGCCGCACCTTGCCGCCAAACCTATTTATGCGCACCGGAGGAGGCGCGTAGACGGCTCAACCTTCTTTTAGACACAATACAATGAGGTGTCCTCACCAATGGTGATTTTGCGGATCATACAATGACTTTGTCTAATCTTGAAAAGTGACTATCAATATGAGTTTGAATCCATTCCCTGATCCGATACTGCAGTTGTATCTCAAGCCGACAAGAGGTCTTCGACGCTGGGCATCCGCTACTACAACGTCGCTCGCAAGGAAGCGCCGATTCTAAGCTCCCCGGCCGAGGTCTGCATTGTCATTGACAGACTGTGCCCTCCCAATCCATCCAATGAACTAATGGCCGCGTTAAAGATGACCTTCGAGTCATTCTCGCCGAGGACCGAGGCTCAAAGTCGCAGTCCAGACCGTTCATCTACGGCGTCCAACGTCCGGCCCGGGCCTACCGCTCGGGATTCCGATTCCCGAGAGACCGCACTGATCTGTGTACCATGACCGGCTCAACACCACTCCGGAGGCGATGGAAAGGCTGCCACGGCAGCCGAGCGCGGAGCCTTGGGGCCCGACAAGTCCAGACGCGTCGACTACGTCGTCCCTAGAGCCAGTGACGATGTTGGGCTGAGAACAATGTCTGGACAATGCAAGAGCATCAGTATACCGGCAGCTTTCCTTCTTTACCTATCAGTGCGGCCGGCCATCCCAGGAGGCCCGAAGCGTGGATCGGACCCGAAGACTAAGGAGGCCAACCGCTACACCTCGGCCAATTCTTTGCCGGGAGTTCACTCCTAGAGCTGCCCCTGACACCTCACAAACACATTTTCCGTGGGCGAATTACGCCATGTTAGCTCTCCTATACTTGATTCGAGGCTGCGTGGTCATGTCTGCCCAGTCCATTTGTCCCTGGGGGGAGGGGTGAGGTGTGGTGTCACGCCCACACGGGTAATACGGGGAACCTGTACGAGGTCATGTCGGTCAATTAGTAGCCTGATTTGGTGGCGCTATGTTGTAGGGAAAATAGGCTCATCGTATCGCATTACTCAAATACCGCGCAATGGCTGGACTTTTTTTCCATGCACCATTGTATTGCAGTAGTGGTATCTTATCTACACCAACTCAACACAGTCAATAGAGATTCCACCGCTCAAGTACTTCGTCCCCGTGCTGCCCGTCACGACATTGATCGTCAGAACCTGCCAGTCGCTAGTAGAGGTCAGCCAGGCCGTCGCCGGCACAGCGTACTCCAGGACAACGTTATTCCCCCGGTATGTTCCAACCGTCAGGGACCTTGTCGACGCCTGGGTCGTCGCGGCAGGGATCTTGCTAGTCCAGCTGTTGACCGTGATCTGAGGGCGGCCGTTAATGTAGGCCTCCGTGATTCCAATCCGGATTGTATGTGCCTGGGTGAGCTGCTCGGCATTCAAGCGGAAGTATATCACGTGGCCGTTGTTGACGTCTTGCCAGATGTACGAAGGGAAGCTCGACACCGCTGTAGTACCGACGATGAAGTTGCCAACGTCCCATGATGCGATACGGCTGTCGGACGGGTGCATGTAGGTCGGCTTCCACGGGGTCGTTTCGAAGTTCAAAAAGCCGGATGGAGTCCCATCCCAGTCGCCGATGCGCCAGATAGCTGTCGTGTCGCTCGGGTCGACTAGAGTAATGGTATTGAGCGCTGCCTTGCCACCCGCAGTGATGGTCACGCTTCCGGTGTAGACTTCCAGCTCATCCTTGTAGACTGTGAGGGTGTACGTCCCGGGCAGGGCCTTTGTAATTTGCCAAGCACCGCCAGACGCAGCCGCGGTGGCCCAATATTGAGCGTTGGCGTTGGAGAGACCCACAGTGTATGTACGGCCGCTCTTCATGTTGGAGAGGCCCACGCCTGCCACTGCACCGCGGCCTGACGCGGGAACCCAGCCGTCGATGCCGAGGGTGTCGAACCAACCCCAGTCGGCGTTCCTCGCAAACAGCGCGGTGTTGGGACTCGATCCATCGGTGAAGGACAGGACCGAGGGGCCTTGCAAGCCGAAACGCTCAGGGTCGGTGTGCCCCATGTTGTAGTAGTAGATATCGTAAAGGTCCTCGCCGCCGAAGTCGGCACGGCGTTGGAGGCAGCGGAAGAAGGGGCCGCCAGAGGCCTTCTCGTGGTTTGACCGAATCATATGCACGCCCACGCCTGTCTTGGACACTCCGACATAATCAACTGGGGACTGTTAGCTGGAGGCCATCCGAAGCTCTGATGCAACTGCAATTCAATGTTCACATACAGTCCTTGACACGGCCGTATAGCCCTCCGTTGTAATGCTTGGACCAGGTGGTTCCATCGCTGAGACCAGAGACATCCGACGCCTCGATGAACGAAGAGCCGTCTGGATAGAAATCCGAGTCGCCGCTGCTGGATCCGCCGGTATTGTAAGAAAAGCTGCCGCCTTTCATGCGAACAATGTATCGGTGGACAGTGACGGAGGCATCAGCCTTGTTCGTGAAGATGTAGACGTTGTCGTTCTTGTATCTGACGAACAGATAGTGCTTGAGGGTTCCGTATGTGACGGAGACCTTGATGATGGCGGAGGGACTGGAGAACTGCTGGATGGTGACCGTGCCGGCCCCAAGGCCAGACTCTACCTGGGTGTTCTTCCCATCATAGCCGTTGTACTCGACACCCTGCAAATATAGCGTCGATCAGATCGCGGTCGCTTGGTCGGCTCGGGCCGGGTCTTCCAGGATGGGCATATATCAGCACTTACCTTGTACTTCATAGAAGTGATGTCTCCATTGGTCTTGCTGACCTGGATCACAAGGTCCGCTCCGGAGTCGATAGTCCAGTAGGTTCCTTGATCCGTGTAGCCGAAGGCCGCGAAAGCGACCGAGGCAAGGAGTGACCAGCAAAGGGCGAAGAGAAGCATCTTAGGTCTCCTAATTGGGATACACTAGGCAGTGCTTTCTAACACCCTGTGAGCGGTGAGGATGATGCAGATCGACGAGTCCGTGATCCGGTCTTTCTAGATACATGGTTTCGATTCAAAGGAACAGCGACTTATATTCCTTTTCGCGCGGCGCGCCCGGGTCGTAGCACCGCTCGAGGACCCGTCGCCAATTTCGCATCCCGCCCCGTGAACTCCAAAGAGTGCGGTGACAGTCCTTGGGTTGCAGCCCGAGAGCTTACGAATAGCACGTGCATTGTGGTGTCAACTTCGTATCCATCCAATAAACTCTCGAGACAGGAAGCTTAAAGACTGAGCTACCGGGAAAGGGGGATGACGGAGCCCGGAGCATGATAGGTCGAGGGGCTGAAAATGGCACTTATCTCCGTGGTATTGGCGACAACGCCTCGGCGCTGGGTCGACGGGCCATGGTAGCACCAACCAAGATCTGAGGGCCCCGTCGGCGGGCAGGGCTGTTCGTGACAGCTTCGGCTGTGAAGTCCGGACAACCATCGCGGAGCTCCGCCGAATTGGGACTGCCCAGTCCCCTTTGCGAATGTCGGTAGATTTATTTCCGGGTGCGACGGTGGATCTCGCACAGGGTAACTCGCGCGATCAGGAAACGACATCATACCCCTGGCCCATTGGTGGAGATAATGCCCACAATTCTTCCCTTCGAGAAGCCACAAGAGCACATGTTCATGACCGCACTTGACCTTTCAAGGCGACTTCTTACCAAAAGATCTTGGCTTTCAGACTCGGTTGACATCCGTCGTCTTCCCACATGGCCCTGAAATCGAGTTCATCTCAAGTAACTTCACCAGCTACTCTCAGACCGTGCCTTGGTAGCGGGCTTTGTTGAGAGCCGTTGCCAAGATCTTGGACCCCTGACGTGGCCGCCATAGGCATTGAATGCTGCAGGTCCGAGTCTTCCTTGGGCCCTGTACAGACAAGCTCGTGTGAATGTTATCGAAATTGATAAATGCAATGCATCCAAGCGTTGTTCAATTCATTCCTTATGTAACTCATTCTGTTGTGCGAGGAAGCCTAGCAATCTGTTCGATTAGGTTCGGACTCGCAAACTCTCCGTATTAAGCCTCTCAGCGACCCTTTCCGGCATTGCGCACGAATGGTTCCAAGGGCAAAAGCTCCTTTTCTGGGGTTATGCCGTCATAGAGCTGTTTCCACCTCCACTCTATTACCTCAGGTGTCTTCCAGGCATACTCTGGGTCCCTTAGCCACAAGCGGAGGAGATGGCGCCTGTTCCATGTTAGCAGGGTGTATCACATTGTGGGCCATTGGTCGTGGCTCGGTGAATACACCTACCGTTGTTCCTCTCCATCGACGAAACCGTCTCTAGCATGGAAGAGTGCGAGATTATTCACGTATTGAATATCGCCCTTCTCGAAGTGCGTGTTGACACAATACTTCTCGCCCAAGAAGTGCAGCGCATCAAGAGCTTCAGCCTGTGCTTCGCTGATCGGTGGTATATCAGGGTTGCGTGGAAGTTGTCCAAAGCCCACGAAGTATCGCCTTCCATACTGGAGAAGAACCCGCTCCGGCGTGGTCTCGGTGGCAGGTTGGTAATACAGCAACGGTCGCTCCGTGTACTTCTTCTTGGCGTTCTTCTCAAATCTGAACCATTTTACATCAGCATTGTGAACAAACTAACGTAAAATTTAGACCCCGGATCCAAAGTGGCAATACTTACACCTCCATATCCCACGGCTGGCTCAGTGTGTGGATTAGGTCTGGGCGGTTGGCTGCGAGTTCGTTGTACACCCGCCAAGTCGATGCCAGCTTACTCGCACCACCTTCGAGTGCAGTCTCGAGAGCGAATAGGCTCACGATGTCTCCCGAGTCCGTGTGAAACACTTGCTTGTCGGTCGTGTACGCCGGCGAACCAATGCTGCCCTTCAGGTCGGGCAGATTGCTGAGGTCCTTGATGTGAGTGAGTACAACGTCTGCCGGACTGCCGTCGAAAGGGCTGTATTGGTCCTGGCGGCCGCGCTGGGGGGCGATGTGCGACGACAGCCCAGCATAGGTGATCACGTTTTCCTCGCGGGTATGCTCATCAACTCTCAATCCCCGGATGACGAAGAACCCATGACCGAAGTGCAATTCGTGGGAAAGACGACGAAGCTCCGAGTGCAGTTTAGGGAGGGGGAAAGTGTCCTTTGTAACATGCGAGATAGGAAGCCCAAGTGCTAATACGATAGATTAGCATATTAATTAACCGTGCCTCAAGCTGTTTTTCATCCGATGTATCCATGACTGACATTTGAAATGCTTGACAGCCGCATCGATCTCGACTAACTGGTCCTCGTTGAGAACGTAAGTCCAGTCATATGTGTCTGCGAGAGTGTTGCCCTCCCACACCAAATCGCCCTTCAGCTGCTCGGGGAATCCTTCCGGCAAGGTACTAGGCAGGTTCTCGCTCTGCACCCTCCGTGCAGCCCGGGCCTGGTACTTGTCGTAGTCAGGAGCGTATGAAATGTCCGGCTGCCCTGGAGGTGCTACGGCTTTCGGCGTAGAGAACGCGGATGCAACCGGGTTCGCGACTACAGCGGCCATGGCTGAAATTGGTTTTCCCCCACGAAAATTCTTGAATGAACGATCCAACTTCTCTCTTGAATAGTGTTGTCGTGATGTTTGAAGTTCGTGAAAAGGTGTCGTGTGAAATGGCTGCGTCATTGTGATGGCGATCGCGCCATAGCAGATGACTTCTGCTCAACGTGAGGGGAACATGACTGAGCCGTGCCAAGCGCCGAATCAATATTCTTGGCTATCCGGCTATCTGTGTGGAGAAGACTGCTGATTGCTGCACAATCATCTCTTTTGTGCTGTGATGCATCAAATTGCCAGCGTCCCAAAAGACCTGTCGCCCGAACGTTCAAAAGTCCGGCAGAACTGCTACTAGCTGATTGACACGGATAGCTGCAATCCAAGCCGAAGGTCTTTCTAAGAAAACGCAGGGATTTCGGGTTACTCTGTTCGTTGCTTATGCAAAGTCAGCACCTACTGCTACCAAGCCTTTCAAGCTCTCATTTACCAATGGACCAGGACCTGGTGCCCTGGTTGATGATATCTCGTGTCACAGGAAATCGCAATGGCCACGGGACCATCGATCCAGCTGGACTTCGCGAGCCAGGCTACACCACTGTTCCTTCACCGCGTGTGCTATCCCGTGTGCCATCCCGTGTGCCGTAGTATTGGCAGTGACGGTTTGCTCGTATTGGTTTAGGTCTAGCAGCTCGTCCATCGCACTCGCGTCCATATTATCGACTGGTATGGTGAGTGAGTGTTTGTTTTTATTGCGGATGAAATCATTCGCGAAGAAGCAAGGCAGAGGTTTGGAAGCTGGTACCGGTGTGAGTTTGGAGTGGACGGCATGGTACTGACGTCGGGTTGGGTGGCCATGAGCAGGCCAACGAAGAGCTGAGAAACATCGGTGTACAGAGCTTTGTTGGTGCACGGTCCATAAACACCTCCTACGGTAAGCATCACAGCTGTATCTTCTATTCTTTCGGTAGCCTGGGTAGCTCTGGATGTCCAGCTGTTGCAGCTCTGGGAAGTGCACTTCAGCTGTGGGCTGGCCGTTCACTCATATCACGGAATCATCGAGCTTTGCACGGAATGTACGGCAATTCTAAGTGCGGATCTTGATTTTCTATGCACAATGTGTTTCGATTTCTCGAAAGTAGTCCCCCATCTGCGCAAAGGTTAAATGCAATTTTCTATTGTAGCCTTTTGTTGCTTCCTCGAGGCATTACCTCGCGCGAGCGAGTCACTTCAAGTTGCCCTTCCCATAATCTTGCCGACGGAAGAAGATTTTCGGACACCTCCCCCCCCCCCTTTACCTTCGGGCATCATTCCTCAGCCTGTGCATACCACACTCTGAGCAGATCAGAAGTGCAGCAAAGGACTTTCTCTAATCGGCAAACTCAATCCAGGGACACGAAGAAGCTCGTACTCCACAAAGCACGTATCGCCTTGTTCACGCAACTTCATTCTCGGGTCAGTGTTCGGCGCCCAATATGAATCCTGCACGTGTCTGACCTTCCTCGCAACGGCGTCGCCTGAAGGTTCTGATTGTACAGACAGGAATGAACTCTGGCAGCTTGATGTCGAGCTCCTGCACCAGAGGGTGGTCCTTCTTGAGCCTTCCCTTATAGTCCACGACTTCATGGCCGCAGTGTCGGTTTGGTGATGCCCCGTGGGCGTCCAGGATATGGTCAGCGAGTCGGAGGACGTAGTAGGCCTCAGGAGAGACAAGGTGCTTCTCGTACGCCTGGTCCTCCACTACCCATGCCTCGTATGTTCTCATCCAACCTCGAGCTCCTTCTCTCTTTCCCTCACCGATAGCCATCTTCAACCAATCTCCGAAGTCGCAATGCTTCTTTGTCCAGGAGACATTTGTCTCACAGCAGTGCTCCCACAGCTCGAGGTACTTGCCCAGAGTGGCGGTGTCGTTGAGATGAATAACATGCGTGCCAGATCCGACAGTCCCCAACACCTGCGCCGTTCCAAGATCCCAAAATTTGTCTTCGAGCACAAGTTCAACGTCTCCAATGCTGAGCAGAATTCTGTCGCGGTCCTTGAGGTATTGCTGGTATACACGATCAATAAGCTCTGGGTCATAGTGACACCAATCGTTATGAATCACCAGGCAAGTTGTTGGAGACCTGAGACTGTTGATCAGGTCGCAACGGGCGGCCTTCCCGAAGATTTCAAGCATTCGAATGTCCATCGGGTCGAGCGTGATCGTGTCGAGCTTGGGACTGAACCAGGTGCGAATGTAGATATCGGTTCTATTGGCGATTGACATGATCGCCCAAAAGATACCCCTAAACTTGTTTCTGTCCCATGCGGTGACCATTGAGCCAAACTCCTTCACAGTGAGGAAAGCCTCACGACACACCAGAGAGATGGCGGGATAAGGCACACAAGTATCGGAGCACAGTGTCGCTGATGTGAAAACGTGTCGTGGTAGAGCAAATTCCCAGACCATTCTTCGCAGCTCCCAAGGCAGAAGCGGAAAATTAGGAAATATGGAGCCAGATATTGGCTGATTGACACGTTTGTCTGGCTCGATCGAGACGAGTTGTGTATCAAGGCAACCGTTATCGAGATCTGCGGCGAAAGTGGTCAGTACAAGCCGAAACAGGTACCAAGCAGCACCATTGGGTCGACTGCGCCTAGGTCTTTTGTGTAGGCTGATACTTACCACCATGATCAGTTGAGCCACCACTCACGCGATTGTCGTCGGCCATCTTGGCTTCGCCAGGCACCACGCCCTCCACTTTCAACGAACCCACTTGATCTGACGACAGGTGCTCCAGCGTAGTGGCGGAGGTGCGCTGAAGGAGAAGAGCTGCGGTCAAGCCATCAGTCTCTGAACCCTGCAGGTACTATGGGCGGGATGTGTGGGATGCTGCTGCTTTTGTTTTGTTTGTATGATGGAGGGCAGCCAAGAGTACTGAGGTGAACCTTCTGTTGTGCTTAAGTGGGGACCGCTGAGACCCAAGTCTTGGTGCACTGCAACAGGATTCGGCCATGGAGTCAGGGTTGCAGCATCAGGTGACGCTAACAAGCTACCACTTGTCTGCGTTTGTAGATTGTCAGGAAAGGTGAAGGTTGGCAATTTCTTTGGTGAAGATCAAAAATGCATGACAGTACTTAGAAAGCTAGGACCAGTGACGGGGTAGACCAGTAGCTCTCAAGTGACCCCCCCCCCCCTGCATCTTATCAGGTGCGACACACTTGGGCCAAGTCGAAGCTTCTGCCACTTTTCAGTAAACAGTCAGCTTCCAAGGGCTAATTTCAATGGGGTTTGAAAGACCAACACTGGCAGTTCCGCATCCATGGGAATCAACATGGTCCTTGCGCCAGTAACTATGAACGTCCCGCTGCATGCTCATGTTCACCCAGAGAGCGACGGAAAGAGTGGCTAGAGAGGGATCATGGTGTGGCCAAGCTTTGTGCTCTCAGTTCCGGAAGCGAACTACAACTATGGATCCTGTTTTAAGCGTCCAGCTTTCACCACAGATGTCTAGATGGACCCCTAAGCGACAGGAGAGTGCAGCAGCTCCTAGCACGGCGCTCGTGTTGCCTTGCAACAGCAGACCAGTCTGCTGCCCGCGCTGCCCACCACGACCAGGATGGATTGAAAGATCCCTTTATATGAGCAGAAAGGCACAGCAGACGTATACGAGCCGAATGAAACGGTATTTCCGAGAGGAGGTGTATGTTCGCCTCCGACTTGTCGCCCTGCCCAAGAGGTCCCTTGGTCCCCGACGCAGTCGTGGCAGTTTGGATGACGAAAGGCCAGCTGGATATCAAGGCATCCTCCTTGGCTTCCTGATTTAATTCCACCCTTTGAAAAGGACAAGGCAGCTCAAGAGAATTGTTGTGTGCGATGGGACATGGTGGGATTAATTCACATGGGGGCCGTGTCTCGGTATGGACTGCAGCAGCCTTATACTTCTACGAAGTAAAGAACAAAAGAAACGTTAAAAAAAAAGAACCCCGACCACCGACCCACTTGAGAAACCTAGATGTTAGTAGAACGCGCCACTCTAAGAGAACATGCTCCAAGGTATAGGCACTAATTGTCCTCACGGACAGACCCATATCAAAGAGTGGCTGTAGCAGTGGTGGGAATTGAACCCCGACCATAGCAATTTAACGGATAGAATTAAACCACTAGGCCAGTTGCACTGTTGAATGCAGTTGGGATGGCTTGTTTATCAAGGCGTAGCAGCTTTGGGAGGGGAACGTGGCCAGGAACTTTTGCTGTGGCCTTCCATGTGCCGCAGTTGGTCTGACGAGACCCCTGTCCCCCACCCGCAGGCTACCTACCTAGGTACCTAGGTATTTCAGGGGAGGGTATCCCACTGGAGGGTATCCCAATGGAGGACATCACAGAGGAGGGCATCCCATCCCACTGGAGGGTATCCCATAGGAGGGTATCCCACTGGAGGGTATCCCACAGGAGGGTATCCCACAGGAGGGTATCCCATAGGAGGGTATCCCATAGGAGGGTATCCCAGAGAGGTCCTCCCTCCTCTCTGCCACACTTCGAGACGGTTACCGTGCTTAGTCTTTCGGTGTTTGAAGCTTTCCAGTGAATCATTTGCGCAAAAGCCAAATAAGTCGTTTGCAGGCTTCTGCGCTAGCGCGTCCAACTGCCATACATCACCAACGCGTCGCGACACAGGAGCTTTTGCACCCATCACTTGAAAACACCACCATTCCTCTCCCAAACACCAACCGCGAACAACCATTTCCCAACCTACAAAGTCGTGCATACAGTCAAATGACGATGCATTCCAAGATTAGCAGGGCCAACAACATGCAGCTGTTCCGCATGCTTCCCAAGAACGGCTTGTACTATGAGTTCTGGGTAAGCTTTCACAGTGTCTGCAATTCTACGCATTGAAAACCGCACCTGCTGACGATTGATTCCTTCCACAGGATGAAGAGGATGAGAAGGACAAGACCCGCACTCTTCGCCGCATCCTTCCCGCGATCATGTCCACCAAGATCATGATCGAATTTCACAAGAAGTACAACAAGCCTACCAAGAATGACTTTGATCACGCCATCGCGGAGCTCTTCGACAGCGCATCGGCCACTGTCAACAAGCTAGCCAACGACGGAAAGAACCCCTCCTACGAGTTCGACTTCTGGCGCGACCCCAAGGGTGGAACTATCTTCGAGAACGTCTCCGACAAAACCACCTATCGATTCGCGATCAAGATGCTCGAGGCCCGCAAGCGCTGGATTGAGCGACAGTCTGTCGTGCAGAAATACGAGTGCAAGGCCGCCAAAGCCATCGACCGCTTCAACGGCGCCGTCGAGGTCGCAGCCCTGGCGAGCTTTGACTTCACCATGGATTCATTCATGATCGACCAGTTTGACCAATTCTCCGACACCGAGGAGGAGGAGGAGGAGGAGGACCTCAGTGATGACGAGGGCCCCACTCAGCCCCGCGCCACGAAGCGTGGCATGCTCGAGGAGACGGGCACTACTGACGGCGATATCGAGGCCCCCGCGGCGAAGCGCGTCAAGCTTCAAAAGACTGGCACCACTGACGGCGATGCCGGTTTCGATCCCGCTCTCGTTGCCCGCACTGCCAAACTGGCCATCGGTGGAGGTGCGCCTGAGGGTTCCAACGGCGCAAAGGAGAACATCATGAATGACACAGTTGATTTCGGCCCCTTTCTCGCCCAGCTGGCCAAGGAGGATGAGGCCCAACTCGATGAGGAGGACATGATGGAGATGGACGGCTACTAAGGCATTGGTGGCAGAAGATGTCTGTACAGTGTGGAACCATGTCCATTTGTATCAATCCATAATCCTGGATCGACTCCATTGGAGATCATGGAACACTAAATTTTCCTCGATGGAACTTTTCGTTTCGGCCATCTTAGTACAGCAGACACGAGGACACGATGAAATTGATAGCTGTTGATAGTCTGCAGTACAGGTCGAAGCATGGTCATCAAAAAGATTCATCACAAACAAACCGCTCACCTTTCGGGCACAGCTCAACAGATTGATTGTGACCTGACGTCAGCCGGGTTAGGGTTCGTGTAAGTCAGCGAGGCCCCACTACGGGAAGCGCCGTCACACCACCAGCGTCGCATAAAAATTGTGGGTTTTGGACTACCTAGGTCCTTTAAGTCCACCAATTCTTGAGCAAAATGATCTAACTAAATCGTTATAGTGGTTACTGCCGGCTTCAATTCTTTTAGTGCTATGTTATTGTAGGTATAGGCGCTTAAGCCTTCAAAGAAATTGAAAGCTTTGAACCACACAAACCTTATATATACTTCAACAACGACCTCCGTAGTCTCAGGCAGCTCCAAAGTCAAGCACATCACACGTCTGCACGCTTGAGCTCTCCCACAACCACCGTCACTTATCTTCTGGACTACCCATCCCGGCAAGATGGTAAGTAGCCTTCTTCTCACCCTTAATCTACTCTCTGAGGATAGGCTGAGAAACAGCCTCGGTCTACTTCCGCTTCGTCGCGGCGAACCCGGTGGCAGGTCTTCGTTATTGATGCTGACAGCGGCCCTAGGACTCCTCACCGCCAATCAAGCGGTCTAAATCGGACGGCGACAGTACGGAAAAGAATGTTGCTGCCAAAAGCGATCCTATCGACATCGACCGCAACGGTAATCTCCAGTTCATCGTCGGCCCAGACGCGGTGAAAATGCGAGTCGACGCCAATGCGCTCCGGCGCGCTTCGAGGGCCTTCAGCTCCATGCTGTTTGGCCCGTTCGTAGAGTCACACACGACAGCAGAGTGGACTGTCGAGCTCCCTAAGGACGACCCAAAGGTTCTTGCTGTCATTTTCCATGCCGCACATGGCAATTTCGGAAGCATGCCACGGGGTCTAGAGATCTCCGAGCTTTACGACGTCACGGTCATGGCGGATAAGTACGGCATGATGGACTCACTGCGACCGTGGGCGACTGCTTGGATATCGGGCTTGGAGATCCTAGGCGGGCTATTTCGATTTGAAACCCTGAACGAGACGAGTTACCAAGAGCTCCAAATGCTTGTTATCCTGTATTTCTTGGGCACCCCTAGCAACTTCGAAGAATTCTTTGCCAGATTGGTGGTGAAGTCAAGAGTCAACGCAGATGGCGTTTTGCTGTTCACTATCGACGAGGAGGGGCTTGTTCCAGGAGGAGAATGGAGGGATATTATCCTACTTTCAGATACCATCATCGGTGAGCTACTGCTGATCCCTATCAAATCCAGACTCAGAACCATACATGCTAACAGAATGCCGCGGCAGAATTTGCAAAACATCTCAGATACCATCTGATCGAAGACCTACGTTACGAATTGGAGACTAGCTTTAGGGATTACACTTTTGCGGGCCTCAGATCGAGACCTGGGTGCCTTTGTCGTTCAACGGCCCTGGGTCTGATGATTCGGAATCTCGTAAAGGATGACCTCTCTCCTCTGCCCGGTGCGGATGAAATTCACTCGTCCGTGACTGAAATTTCTGACGTCGTAGACCAGATCGGCGTGCGGATCAAAGGCGCAGTCATCGACCGTTGCCGGTGTAGACTCAGACTGCCTCACGGCCTCGGTCATTTAGGGTTCATCGAGCTGGAGGGGAAGATCCGCCGCAAATTCGCTGCACATTTCGTGGCCCGGGATGCGGCAGAGGCATCCGGCCATTGAAGTAGGGCACCTCGGACGTCCTCGAAGATTGAATTGCAATTTGTCGAGAGTGGTCAACACATTAACGTCGTTGGACCGATTTTATAGTATCACTCAGCAGCATTGACAGACAATGCTTATGGATATCAGTTGTCTAATCCCAATTTCTGAAGGTGGGATAGATGTTAGAATAAGGGTAGAGGTTCCGCTTCTTGAACAAGTTGAAGAGATATCCAGGAACACATTCTGATACTCCCTGTTAGACGTTTATGAAAGTTTAGATATTTGGTATTCAGTAACTCAACCCTTGATCTAATTTCAGTGTGAGCTGTGGATAAATCCGCACCGGAGCTTCTACATCGTTGGGTCGTGAGACAACTGTATGTTTTCCTTATTGAATGCTGTGGTGGCGAGAGAGAGGTCGGCTGGTCAGAGCTTTTACATGTCAACTGTATCAGGGGTGGTTCGGTATCGCAATTTGCTGGAGGCACGCATAGTGTACAGGTCTTGCCGTCTTGAGCATATGTGGCAAAATGCAATTTTGCTATTTGCCTAACAGTCGATTTCAGTTGTAATTCACTTTAGGAATACAGCAAGCCGTTGAAAGGTCTGTCTGCAGACAGCAATTATTTCTGGCATGCACTTATGTTCCTCCAGCTGAGTCAAGAATGCCGTAGTGGGTCGTACTCTTGGAAGCATTTCCTTGTGAGCCTCTCATGGGCAGTCCCATGATCATCAGTCCCAAGAGCCTCCAATATTCATCCAGCCGTTCATCACCTTAGTCCTTTTTCAGTCGAGTTCGGGGACCTCGAGTTCGGGGTCCGTGTCTCCCTCCGCATCCGCCTCCCCGCCTTCTGCCTCGTGAGCATCCCCCTCTTTGATCCGCTTCGCTAGCTCAGCCAGCTCCCGAATGTGTCCCTCCGTCTGGGCGATCTTCTTCTCGAGGCTGTAGCCGTAGTTGGTCATCTGGAGCTGCTTCAGGCGCAGGTCGTCGAGGGCGGTGGCGTCGGCGTCGATGGTGGCCATCATGCCCATGATGTTCTCGGGGCCGGCGTGGTGGAAGAACTTGGTACTGAAGTTCCCGACCAGGTACTCGAGGGAAAGCGTGCAGCTGTCGGCAGCTTTGTAAATGTCCAACCCCATTCTTCGGGCGGCCGCGGACGTTCGCTCGGATTCCACCTGCTGTTGCCTGATCTGGATTGTGGTCAATCGTGAGAGAGATTCAGGCCAAGCTGGGGGTGGCCAGCGTGGGCAGGTAGAGGTAGGCGACGTACCCTGTTCAGAGTCTTCGTTACATGAGTTTGGACGTTGCTGTAGGCTTGCTCACGCCGCCAAGCTTTGCCGTCCCAGATGCGAATGCGATGGGGAGGAGTGTACTCGCGCTTGAGTGCAGGCCGACTAGAGGCGGACTCTTCGGCAGCTTCAGTTGACTGGTCGGGCTGGTCGGGCCGGTCGGTCATGGGTTGATCATGTGGGCTGTTGGTCCGTTTCTCAACTTTGTTGACATTGTCAGGTTCACCGGCCTTGCCGTTTTCCTCTACCATGGCGTCGTCGTGCATGTCGGGGTAAGTAGCTGCAGAGACTGGAGTCGTGTTGGCTGTGGTTGATGACTGGTCAGCGTGGGTAGAAGACGGGTCGATTTGCGCATATGAATGATCGGCTTCAGGAGGTGGCGGGGACAATTGAACGAAGCTCTCCTGGGATGGCTCGCTCCTTGCGGCCTTGGACTTGCGGCGACGCCAGAGCCCAATTGGCTTTTGGAAGTGGGAGTGCGCCTGCCCCATTGTACCGTTTGCTGGCCTGCGCCTTCTCTGTTGGTCTGCTCCACAACCTGACCTGGAACTTTTGAAAAGCGAGAGAAGATCAAGAGATGGCGGAACAGCCTGCAGTAGGTGCTCTGGATGCTGCTTTGATCAGTCTTGGTATCTCTGTGCAGAAGGAGGAAGTCTGGGTTTGGTTAGGACGGTCCTCAAAGAGCTTCCCAGATGGCAGATAAATATGCTGTGAAGCCGAGCCGTGGGCCAGGCTTAGGAGAGCAGGTGGAACCTTCCGGCACATGTACGGTTACCGAACATGTACGGTTTGCGCGGAGGCAGTGACTCCTACCTACCAGGACTGCAGAGCGCGTGCAGTTGATTTCAAGCTAGACTTCAACTCGTCTGTGGCCATGTACCATGATATTTCTGGCATGTGGAGATACATGAAACAAGTAGAGACTTCAAAGCAGGCTGCTGTATGTGCCCATCCTCTAATAGCTGAGTATGGTTGGCGAGATGCTGTTCAGCTTTCATCCCTTCCAGTTGGTGCTTCCTCAGATGCTATATGAACTAAACGCTAACCCGGGCGAGACCACCAACCTAACATGAAGCTTTCAATAAACTTGAAGAAGTATTGGAAGCTCGTTACTTCCGATGGAGCCTTGCATTCATCTTGTCTCATTCTGTCACGTTCTTTTGCCTTTGATACAAGTCAGCTCAACCGCTCTTTTCCTGGTCTCAAGCATCCAAGAGCACTGAAAGGCTTCTGACATTGACTCAGTGCACTATGGCTGCCTAACTTCGTAGTTCAAGTAGATCCGACCTTCATACGGCTGCAACACCTGATTCTCTGACTCTTGGTAGGTGCTGAGAAGCATTTTCATGTCCTTTTCATCCTTCCCTTCTAGCCTGATTGGTTGTGCAGAATCTGTAAAGTTCAACATTATCACTGCAGCTTTCTGACCGTATCTCTTGCGGTAGATAAATGTCTTGTCGCTGTCGGCCTCCAGCAGCTCAAACGAACCGTAAATGAGGACATCGCGATGCTCCTTACGAAGCGCCAATGCCTTCTTGTAGAAGCTCAAAACGCTGCTCTGGTCCTTTTTCTGTTTTTCAACGTTGATATCCGTGTATGAGTCATGGGCACGCATCCAGGGCTTCGCATCCGGCGTGGTGAAGCCACCACGAGGCGATGAGTCCCATTGCATCGGCAGTCGAGCGTGATCGCGGGCCATGATCTGCAAGCCTTTCATGATGCGCTCCTTCCTTGTCGGGTCTGCTCCTGATTCAGAGAGTTTTACGGCCTCCGCGTAATGTCCCACTGCTTCTACGTCTTTGTACTCCTCGATCGGCCATTCTTTTGGGGCGTTGATCATCCCTATCTCCTGGCCTTGGTAGAGGAAGAGTGTGCCAGTCTGGCCGATGAGACTTAAAGCCAACATCTTCGCAGACATCTCGCGCCACTGGGGGCTGTCGTTGCCAAAACGGGAGACGGACCGGCCGTTGTCGTGATTCTCATTGAACACAGTAGTCCAGCCATCAGTATTCTCGACGAATGTCTGCCATTTCTCAACGATTTGCTTCATCTCCGAGAGCTTCCACGGTTGAAAGTCGTATTTTCCGTCGAAACCATTGCCGTTACCAAGATGGGTGAAATCAAATTGGAAGACCATACTGAGCTCCTGGGCCGCGGTCGAGACGTACTCCAAAACGCCTTTCGGGTCGGGGGTAAGAGACAGCTCTCCAACTGTCACCAGAGACCCATGATCAAATGTCTGATATCGATCTAGCACTTCCCGCTTCATCTCCTTGCAGAACTCATGGATCCTGGGGCCATTGCACCAAAATTCTGGCGCTGCTTGAACGTAATTGTTGGGGTCTGTGACAGGCGCATCCACAAAGGGCAGCACTTTGCTGTACTTGTTCACAGTATCGACTCTGAATCCGTCAATTCCCTTGTCGAGCCAAAATCTCATCGCACTCTGATAGATAGCCTTTCGGCACTCTTCGTTATCCCAGTTGAGATCAGGCTGCTCCGGTGCATAGAGGTGCAGGTAATACTCCTGGGTGTGGTCGTCCCAAGTCCACGTACTGCCAGCAAAGTAGCTTCGATAATTCGTTGGGGGCAGCTTGTTGCCATTTTCATCGTAACGAGCTGGCCGCCAGAAGTACCAGTCCCTCTTCGGGTTGTCTTTTGATGATCTCGATTCCTTGAACCATGCATGCTCCACCGAGGTATGATTGACCACAAGGTCCAGAATGAGCTTCATGTGCCGGTCATGACAGCCTTTCACCAGCTCCTCGACATCTTCAATGGTGCCATACGGCGCATAGACGGCCTCGTAATCGGATATGTCATATCCCATGTCGACCTGAGGACTCTCGAACATTGGCGACAGCCAGACAACATCGACACCGAGCTCTTCAAGGTAGTCGAGCTTGGAGATCAGGCCAGGGATATCTCCCCAGCCATCTCCGTTGGAGTCTTTAAAGCTGGCCGGGTAGACCTATAAGGACATGTCAGCGATTATCAGTGTATGCCGAGACGAACGGTCATACCTGATAGATACACGCATCTTTCCACCACACTCTCTCGTGCTCGGTGGCGCCAAAATCGTGGGGCATCTTTCAGAGACCAGGGCGAATGTGCCTGCAAAATCATCAAGCACGCCTCAATGGATGCTCGAAGGAGCTCAGAATATCGAAAAGCCAAGAGAGGAAGAGTAAGGTTTTCAACGTGTGAATTTCTTGGCATTTCTTCTGTACTGCGTGGTTTGACGGGAACGTACAATATTTGGAGCGCCGACCGCGGACCGTCAGTAGGGGGGTCGGGTGGGGACGGCGCCAAACCCCCTCTTCAGCTGCAGGGAAAGCGCTGAGCTCGGCATTCTCGTTCTCACTGCTGGCGGAGCCCTCTGCACTTGGCAAAACGGCGGTCGCAATAGGTCTGCTAATCGCTCATGTGTAGTCCATCAGAGTTGGATCTGAGTGCACACGTAGGAAGAGGTCACTGCAGACAACCATTGAGGCCAAGAATGTGCTCCAACATGGTCTCGTCGGCCCGACAAGAAAGCCACAGACGCACAGCAATCAAGAAGGCGTCTTGTATTTCTTGTATTAGATACTTGTTCAACCAGATGCGACGAGTCGTATGCAAAGAGTCGCGGTGACCAGTCCCTCCATCTTAGCGCTGATAATTCATGCCGGTGGTGGTTTGCCAAGCAGCGGAGGAGAGTCGTCTCCTGGTCATCGCCGTTGCAAACTTCCCCATTAGGGCTTCACAACTGACAGCGGTCGCCGTGTAATTCACCGAGCCGCTCCCTTGGGTTCGCTTACTGTTACATTGCACCGCATTTCGGACTGGGGTGGTGCAGTGACCCTTGGAGGTCTAGTGCATTGCAGCTTTTGTCATATATGAACTCCCAGTGGTACATGAGCAGGGAGGCGGCTATCAAAACGAGAAGCTTCATCGACTTTCAGAGTCTTCCAGTTCGGCTCACCTCGAAGATCGTATCCACCATGTCGAACCATCAACATGAACCTACAGATCATGCGATGGACAGCATTGCCAGGGCCGATACGGATCAGCGCTCGGTCATGGGCGCGGAAAACATCATCAAGCCCAATGCTCAGGCCCAGCATGCCGCGTCTGAGGAGAAGACGATGTCTCTCCGCCAGGCTCTGAGGCTATATCCCAAGGCTATTGGATGGTCTGTTCTTCTCTCCTCGACTCTCATCATGGAAGGTTACGACCTGGCCCTCCTTGGTTCGCTCTATGCCTCTCCTCAGTTCAACATGAAATTTGGGGTGTGGAATGATTCCACTGGGGAGTACGCCGTACCGGCACCATGGCAGTCCGCGCTATCCAACGGTGCCCGGGCTGGCGAAGTTATTGGTCTCCTCATCAATGGCATCGCCTCTGACCGGCTTGGCTACCGCAAGACAATGATTGCTTCGTTGATGGCGATGATTGCCTTTATCTTCGTTATTTTCTTCGCTCCAAATATCCAAATTCTTGTTCTCGGAGAGGTGCTCTGCGGCATACCATGGGGTGTATTCCAAACCCTGAGTACAGCTTACGCTTCTGAAGTCAGCCCGGTCATATTGAGGCCGTATCTAACCACATTCGTCAACATGTGCTGGGTAATGGGACAGTTTATTGCTGCTGGGGTCAACCGCGCTTCTGTCACTCGAGATGACCAGTGGGCTTATAAGGTTCCTTTTGCGATACAGTGGGTCTGGCCACCACTCATCCTTGCTGGAGTTATCTTCGCACCAGAAAGGTATGTCCGCAAAGTCTCGCTCATAAGCTCTACCTAACAAGTCCAAAGTCCCTGGTGGCACGTTCGCCAAGGTGACAACCAGGGAGCAAAGCGAGCACTGCTGCGACTGACTTCGAAGAACAATCCGGATTTCGACCCGGACGAGACCATTGCCATGATCGAGCATACCAATGAGCTTGAAAAGTCACTTAAGGCCGGAACTACGTATTGGGATTGCTTCAAGGGAGTTGACCTTCGACGAACCGAGATTGTGTGCATTCTTTGGATTGGTCAGACACTGGCCGGCCAAAATTTGATGTCAGTCCCAGCCATCCGGTGGCAATTGTTCTTTGCCTGCATGCTGATATTCCTGTAGGGGCTACTTCTCATATTTCATGTCACAAGCCGGAATGGACACGGTCCATTCGTTCGACCTGAGCCTTGCCCAGATGGCACTCGGCTTGATTGGAACAGCGGGATCGTGGTGGCTCATGTCTAAAGTTGGTCGGCGGACGATCCACCTCTGCGGCGTCACCACGCTTTTCTCCATTCTTTTGATCATTGGCTGCATCTCTTTTGCGAACACGAACGCGTCCCTCTGGGCTACTGGTGCCATGCTCATCACCTTCACCTTCTTCTATGACTTTACTGTTGGCCCAGTCACGTACTCGCTCATCTCCGAGCTCTCCTCCACCCGCCTGAAAGCTAAGACCATCGTCTTGGCCCGCTCGCTCTACAACATCAGCAACATTGTCGTCAATGTCTTAACGAACTATCAGCTGAGCAAGACTTCGTGGAACTGGGGCGCCCGCACGGCGTTCTTCTGGGCAGGTACCTGCGGCTGTGTTATGGTTTGGGTGTACTACCGCCTTCCCGAGCCTCGAGGCAAGACTTACGGAGAGCTTGACCTGCTCTTTGAGCACCGTGTGTCGGCTCGCAAGTTCAAGAGCAGCAGAGTTGATCCTTACGGCCAGGAAACAGGAACATCGCTTGTTACCAAAGCAAATCTTGAGGATAAAGAATAACAATAAGAAAAGCCATCATGACTGGCACAAGTTGGCCCAAGTGTCAGGTGAAGAGTATATAGCTAAGAATAAGTCTCGCAATGACTCACGATGTTGCTATTCTACGTCACAGAGGGCTGCTCCTACGCGCTGGTCCTGCCACGGTGTTGTTACCACCAACGCACTGATATTGCTGTTGTTGGAGGAGCAATGTACAAGTTTCGATCGTGGGCTGTCTAAGCCTGGAATCGTCTACCTGTCTCCCCGGTGCTCCGTAGGGAGCACTTCTTGCATTTAAATGAGAAGCACAGTCAGTCATGCAACCGGAACTCTCAGCTCACTGCTGCATGCCAGTGATGTCAAGTTCGTTACAGCATCTTAGGCTCATGGATACGTTTCAAGAGACAAATAACTCAACACAGACTTGCAAAGCTACTTTGAATGCCTTTATGGGTTTTTCGTCTAACAGACTCGCAAAAAGAAAAGAGATTCAAAGTTCCCAATTACTTGGGCGCCGCACGCCCTGTAAAGAACGCGCAAGGTCAGTTACCAGGACTGTTAATTACTTCTTTACAAGTTCCAGCTGCACCAGAAAGGTCAACAGATAGTTGATCACTGTTTTGCGTCATGTTTACTATGCTGGCGAAGCTGGTACTTCAAGAATCAGAGCCAGATATACCCCAGGTTTCCCTAGGCGATTACCAGTCAAAATTGATCTGCAAGTTGAAAGTTAACCCAAAATTATCTCGAAATGATAATCATCGCCGTCGCTCCCACTGTCCTCACTGTCTTCGTCTTCGTGAGACTGGTGGGTAATTGTTAGGAACCTGAATTCGATAACTCGAAGTCCCGCCCCTCTCATGAATTCGTTGTCTTCGACGATCCTCCGCGCAATCCGACCAAATTTCGTGCCATGATAAAGTCTGTTGAATTGTGCCTCTTCGATCCCCGTTTGCCCACCACGTATGACGAGCGACCGCCTGCTGTCAATGTTGCCCATTTCTGCATACACACGTTTCTTGGCATTCTTCAAAGAGTCCTCTTCCACATCAAAGAAGAATAGACTTCTGATTGATGTGATATCCTGACCAAGGAACAGTCCCCAAAATCTCAAAATTATATCGTTGGCATGAAGTTTGCTGCCATCCGGTCGCCTGTCATTTACTCTGTAGATTCTCTGTATGACTCTGCATAATAAGAAAATGTCAGCCATTTACAGGTGCCCAGACTGCCCAAGTATGAGTTTCAACCTGGGATCATTTCGATCAGCAATATGGTGGATCACCATTGACCGGTCGTTGCTGGAAGAAAGCTAGGCTTTAGACGGGGTATCTGGCACGGATCGCTTACAGCTGACCAGGTTTGTCCCAGACACCAAGTCTTGCGATGACATTATCTCCCGTCGTACCCGGATGAATGACATCGTAGAGCCGCATATCTTTGCCTGCCCAGGGATGCCGTTCTTTGAATGGGCCTAAAACCTTGTAGCCAGCGTCTTCCAGTGTTTTGACCCCCTGGTTGCGTATGTTATACAATTCATACTCGTCGTTGTGCTGGTGTCCCTGATATCTGGGGTCTCCCTGTTGTCCATAGTCTCCTTGATACTGCTGCTGTCCCTGGTACTGCTGATGTCCCTGGTGTTCATAGTATTGCAGATGTTCTTGGTATGCTTGGGGCTCCTGTTGCTCGTGGGGCTCGTCTTGTTGGTGGCGTCTCCGGTGCTCATGTCTCCGGCGTGCCTGGGGTTCCGGACTCCGGCGACGGCCACAGCAACAGAGCATATTGAAGTGAATCTGGCAACTAGTTTAAATTGGGTTACTCTCTTTCTTGTGTAGCACTACTCCTTGCTAAGTATTGCCTGATCGTAGTTCGTTATGCTTGATATGTCTCCAGATGCAGAACCGGGAGCGTGGAAATCGGGGACTTTCAATGATATGCCAGGCTTTCAGAGTCTTCTCGAAATGTGATGCGGGCATTCGCTGGAGGCTTATCATGGATCAAGGCCCTCAGAACAGCTTCCTCTTTGACCAAGGCTTCTTGCATTCTTATATACAAGACAGATCGCAGAAGTGATTCACTCTTGTTCGATGATGGGGGAAAAGTCACAACTAGCAGATATGAGGATGAGCTGAGCAGACGAGTCCTTTGGGCAAAATTGGGATGGATACCAGACTGCATGCTGTGATGAAGTCTTCTTGTTCTATCACTTGGGCATGGATACACTTTAACCCTCTTTCGGTCATGAGTAGCTCAAGCGAGTCCACACTGGCAGTGGCTAGGAGAAGAAGAGAATTTCGCGCTGGCAGTACTTCCAGAAGTTAACTGGCACCGAAGGCTTAAATGGCAGGGTGAATTCGCATGTGCTCAATATCTTCATGATTTCATAATTTATCAGTCACTCTGTTCTTGTAGGAGGACCACATACATGAAGTACACGACTCCGATCCACTACAGGTGATCATATGGGCATAATGAAAGTCAATTCATCTTCAGGATGTTGAAATTTGGGAATATTTGCGTTATATCGATGGGACGTTGACCTGCCTAAGCTCAATGTGATACTGAAAGACACAGCAGGTCTGAGCTTGGCTCTTCGTTGAAACTTCGCCTGCAGCACGGATTCTAATACGATAGCATTCTCCATAAAATTAAAAGTGAAAGCCTTTGATATCTTTCCACTCCCATCGGCGTATTTCCCTTTCGGAGGAGGAGTGTCCACCTCCATGCCATGGACTCCATTGATTTCCCAACCACAAGATCTTCAGTTAACGATACCCATGTCTCGGGACTGCATACATCCTATACTGACAACAGATTTCATTTTGAGAATTGAGTGATCGTTGTTCTCTTGTGAGGTTGCCCTATGATCATGGCCTACAGGTGCAATGAAGCTGCGAGACTGGTGTTCATACTGCTTGGTGGGAAAGCGTTTCGCAGTTTTGATACAATCACGGAAGGTAGTATGCGAGACGCAAATGTATTGACACAGGACTCTGATCTTATGTGGGCTTGATTGCTTCCCAATATCCAGAAATGCCCTGGCTTTGGAAGGAAAACAGCATCGAAGCATTATCCAGGACTAAATTCCATACAGCATCAGCGACTTTTGTCACACTAAGTGGTTTTTATGGCATGGCGGCTTTTTGCAGAAGGCAGTCATTGGTGCAGTAATGCGGGGAAGAATTCAGGTACGTGCTCAACACTGAAGTCGGCCCGCGTCGGGGCTGATATTATTAGAAGCTCGTTGTATTGCCAAGGTGATTTGGTAAAATGGCTGTCACATCAGCCTTGGAATTGGTGCGCCTATACCACTTCTTGGCTGCCCGTGCTCTATGTGGGTCTAACGGAACAGTTAAATGACACATGATCACGAGAACTTGGACGGCCGGTGTTGTTTTGTCCGTGTTCCCCAATACGATTATACGCGCAGACAGGGCTTCAAGCATATAAAGATGTAAGAGAAGAACCGGAGGAATACATGCCAGACATCGGGGATACGTCCTAGGCGAGACTTGACGAGAAGCCAGTGCACCATTCAAAAGCCCAAGATGCATCTGTTACGGACCGCCTTCCTCGGCTTTGTCAGCCTCCTGTCACTGCAAGCCACGGCCACGCCAACACCGTCGATCCAGGAGCGCCAGACAACGACAATTTCTAACCGAGTCATCTTCTCGCCCCCGACAAATGCTGGATGGGTTGATCCTCGCGTCTTGTACGCCCGGGCAGTCCATTTGAAATCCGGGGCTCTGCTCGCCACCTGGGAGAATTATTCACCTGAGCCTCCGGCTGTCTACTTCCCCATCTACAGATCAACGGACGGTGGCTCGACCTGGACAGAGATTGGTCGAGTGCGTGACACGGTCAACGGCTGGGGCCTGCGATACCAGCCCTACTTGTACGAGCTGCCCAGTGCCATTGGACGTTTTCCTGCCGGCACGCTGCTCTTGGCTGGCAACAGCATCCCAACGGATCTAAGCAGGACCAAGATAGACGTGTATGCTAGCACCGACGGCGGTGTGAACTGGTCCTTCGTCAGCAGTGTGGCGAGTGGAGGTGAAGCCCGGCCTAACAACGGCTTGACACCTGTCTGGGAGCCTTTGCTCTTGTAAGTCTTACAATCTGCCGGTGTACACATGCATGTGCACTTCCTGTTCCGGAAAAATGGTAACTGACAATGCTGGCAGCGTCTATAACAATCAGTTGATCTGCTACTACGCCGATCAGCGCGACTCGAGGAACGGACAAAAGCTGTCGCACCAGACGACCACCGACCTGGTCTCTTGGAGTTCCCCGGTAGACGACGTCAGGGATGCAAGCAACTACGCAGCGCGGCCGGGGATGCCAGCCATCGTAAAACTGCCGAACAACAACTATATCTTTGCCTACGAGCTATGCGGAAGTGATGGCTGCCGAGTCCATTATCGAATCACAAGCAACCCACTCAACGTCGCGGCCGCGGCCGATGTCACGTTGAGGTCCACGGCCGGAACGATACCCACGAGCTCGCCCTTCCTCGCCTGGTCCAGCGTCGGTGGTGCCAACGGAACGATCATCCTCAGTGGGGGGAGCCAGTCACAGATCTTCACCAACCGGGCGTTGGGGGCTTCAAGCGCTTGGGTCCAGTACAACACGCCACAGCCCAATGCATACTCTCGCTCGCTCGCTGTCTTCCAGGACGATACAAGCAAGCTTGCGATCATCGGCGGAGGCTGGCTGCCACCTAGCAGTACCAATCAAGTCAGCATCAGTGTCATTGACCTGCGAGCTACGATTGGGGCTTGAGTGTGATTGGGAACTTCGGAGCCACTACAAATGTCCGTACAGGGCGACTGGATATAGATAGGTGTCTAAGGATCAGCTCTGAGATATTGAAGCCTTGAAGTAGCTTACAATTTATCATCTATTGCATGTGCGACTGAAGAGCATCAATGTCAATATCTTGGCCATCGTTGATAAGTCAGTGAAGCTCTATCTTATGCAAGGGCAAAATAGATACTAAATCGCAGTACCATATGAAATGCGCCGACTCATTGGCCGGCTTACGACAAGCGCCTCGGATATCAAGTATAAAGTGGGAGGTAACAGACCAATCTCGTGGCAAAATCGGACTTCCAGGTTCGTATAATTACTAGTGCAAGCCTTATGGGGCATCGCCGTCAGCAGGAATGGCATCGCGCAATGTTCCGCGCAAATTGGCCGTCAGCGCGCGTCCTACGTTCCTTAGTTCAGTCACTTGTGTCGGAGGATGCAGGTCAGCATCCAACGCGCGACAGTGGCGCAGCCCAGTCACTGAGCTGCGCGCGCTACTTTAGGGAGGCCTCTAGGGCAGCTTCAGCCGAGGCAGCTCCCAAGGCACCTCGAAAGTGCCCAAGTGGCTTTTTACAACCGTGTTTGCTTTATTTAACGACATTCTGCAAAGACCACCTCGTCACACGAAGCTCGAATTGATCTGTGACTTTCTTTCGCACAAGGAATCTTCACAGAATCGGCGACCAAGCTTTCAACATCCACTGAAGCCAAGATGCAGATCCCGTACAATCAGTACGCCCAACCAGGCGACCAGCGCAGTCCATCGCCGTATGCGCCGTCCTCGCCTTATCAGCAGCAACATCCTCCCTACGAGGCCCAGCAGCAGGCATCATATGGATCTCCAGGCGGGCCACCGCCATCATATAATCAGTATGCGCAGCCAAGCAACGCGCCATATGCTCATCCGTCGCAACCGAGCTACGCTGGACACCCGTCGCCCTCTTTTGACTCCCAACAGCCATCTCAAGGCTATGGATACAACGCACCCGCCCAGCAGCAGTATGCATCTCCGCCGCCGACTCACTCCCCATACCAGCAAGAACCACCTTATCACCCACCGGGCCCGCCGCCCCAGGGCGGATATGGCGCCGCGGCAAGCTACCTGAACCCGGACCAACCGGGAAGCGGTCCGCAAGGCGAGGACCGCGGAGTCATGGGGGCTCTAGCCGGCGGCGCCGCCGGAGCATACGCGGGGCACAAGGTGAACCACGGGTTCCTCGGTGCCTTGGGCGGCGCATTCGCCGGACACAAGTTGCAGGACGCCATCCACGACCACAACAAGCAAAAGAAGGACGAGCACAAGCAGTCTCACTCGCCTCAGCCATCCCAGTACACACAACACTCGCCGGCGCCTCACCCTCCGAAGCAGCAGCACTACGCGGGCAACTTCTCCGCCTCGTCGACCCAGATGAACCTCGACGGGGACTACGACCTCATCGCCTCGTGCAGGCGGATGGACGGCAGCCAGAGGTTGACGTCTGTGAGCTTGAACAACTGCCTGACGAATGACGATGGTCACTTCCGGTGGGCCAGGGGCGGAAACTTTGGTGCTTCGGCCAGGAACGTGCGTCTCATTGACGGGGGGCGGACGCTGGAGGCCGAGCTCAGGAACTGCGGTGGTGCTTGGGTGTGGGACCGAATCGCGTTGGATGAGAGAATTGGGAACAGTAATGGGGACTTGGTGATGGTATAAGACCAACTGAATAGCCAAGTAGGCCCATGACAACAACGGCTCAGCCCCGAAGATCATACCCTCCGGATGGCATGAGGTAGCCGCAACGGCAATGTGACTGATTTCTCACCAATCCCGGTGTTCAACCCTCGGGAGGCAAGCGAATGTTCGAATTACTTTGCGGGTATCCGTGATCTTTATTTCAAGGAGAATCAATGCGTAAGGTTGGAAGTTCCTGATATGGCTATTATCCCGTTTCCATCTACAGCACAGGCGGGAGTTCTGGCCCCCATCAAATCTGCAGCTCATAATGCTTGATATCTAGAAGAGCAAGATTGGTTTTAGATAAGTTGTCAAACTGAGATCAATATCCAGCCTGGTTAGGCGAGTCTGAGCCTCAAAGACTGCCTCACTGTCGCGTCACATGTGTCAAACATTGACCGCATGTTTTCGGCTGGAGCGCTCTCTTAGCAACAACATACCCAGGTACGCGTAGGCTTATCTATGCGAAGTAACTCCGCGCCACTGTAACTCCAGGTTGTATTATCGCAATCTCATGTCAGCGGATAAGTGTAACCTTATCTCCGCTGAGGATCCTATCAAGCCGGCATGCCAAGAACCATGCTTCTTCAAGCATGTCCACGCGATGCGACGATAGCGCGGAGGGAAACACTGCTGGTCATTTCTTCGCCAATCTCCACTGTGGTTTTTCCGCAGGCGGACTACGATATGGCTTCCCCAACACCCGAAGGTTGGACGCCATCAGAGACACTGTCTCATCATTGGCGGCGTCGTGTACCACTTGATTTGCCAATGAACATTTAGGCAACCAATGAGAACCGATCATAACACGCACTACGGGTGTATGAGTTCGTCCTAGTCGGGATGACCACAATGCCGATACAGGATGGGGACCATCTTCAGCACAGCAAGGGTGGTGTGAGGGGAAAATGGATCGGAGCGAACATACCTTGATCTGAGACAGACCTTAGTCCACAGCTTGATAGGCCTAGATAAGGCTTATCTTCCACATATGCCCTCAGCTCGTCAAATAAGAGACAATGTTCGATGCCTATGGCACTGAAGGATCGCGACCAGAGCTCTCCATTGCTACCCGCAAGCTCGCTAGTGATCTCATCGGAAGTCCGCCGCCTCGAAGCAACAACACCTTTACAAGCCGTGACGATTAAGCCTTTGCCTAGGGACAGGCCACTCAAAAATGCATTCCTTTGAGAATGATCGGTCGGAGAAGAAGCCGGCCGTCTTCCAGCCGTCGAGCGGCGACGAGGAGACGCAACCCCAGGCGACTCTCGGCACTGTTACGGAGCTGCACGACCTCACGGTCCTAGGCTATAAGCCAGAACTTCGCCGCAACCGCTCAATGTTCACCTTGCTTTTCCAGTCGCTAGCCATTGCCGCAGTCAGTGCCAGAGTCTTGTGATGCATATCGTGAGCAACTGCCGCTGACCGGGAGTACAGATACCATATGGCTTTGGCGGGCCCCTCATTTCTGCGATATATGGCGGAGGTGGGCTTTTCGCTCCTTAGAACATGCTAAGTCCATGCTGACCCTTCAACAGGCCAACTCCCGATGTTCCTCGGTTGGGTGGTCGTCCTTATTGTCGATGAGTGCGTGGCATTGTCCCTTGGCGAATTTGCGTCCAAATACCCGACCTCTGCCGGGCCATATTACTGGTCTTTCCAGCTCGCAAGCTCCAGTGTTCGAACGGTGCTGTCATTCATCACCGGTATGTCCCTACTTCTGACTAACTCCCCCTTCGTAACGTGATTTATGGCATAGAAACTGCTTGAGTGCACGTCTGGAAACAATTATCGTGCTTGCTTTGCTGACCATTAGTGAGCCAGGCTGGACTTGGCTAATTGGGAACTGGACGATCACGCTGAGCGTTAATTTCGGCTTCGCCTCTCTGATCGCTGCGACTGTGGCGCTCTACCATCCAGACTGGACGCCGGAGCCATGGCAGCTGCTGCTGATATTTTACGCAATCTGCTTGCTCACCTTCGTCATCGTCGCTTATGGAAACAGGCTACTCCCGATGGTTGATACCATCTGTGCCGCGTTCACTGCCATCAGCATCCTGATCACCCTGATTTCCCTGTCAGCAAAAGCCTCAGCTGGGAGACACTCAGCGAGAGACACCTTAGTGAGACAGATAAGCCTGATTCTGAAGTGCTGGGTGATGCTAATAAATCGGTAGGGGTATTATGATACGTCTCTCTCCGGCTGGGGAGGGTTTTCATTCTTCATAGGCATCCTCCCTGCCGCATACACGTGAGTGCATGTCATGCTTTCCGAATCAGTCTGGGAATCGTGCTAACAATTATGAAGTTTCTCGGCTATTGGCATGATCACGTCCATGGCGGAAGAATGCGGAGACCCGACCACGAAGCTACCAAAGGCCATATCTCTGTGCGTTCCTGTGGGAGGAATCGCCGGTCTTTTCTTCATCATTCCCATCTGCGCGACCCTGCCGCCCCTGGAAGACATTCTCGCTGCGCCGGTGGGGCAGGCCCTTCCGTACATTTTTGGAGTTGTCATGGACTCACCTGGCGGCGGACTGGGCCTTACGTTCCTCGTCCTAGTCATCACACTGTTCTGTTCAATATCTATCACCGTGGCTGCATCGCGGTGTACGTGGGCATTCGCGCGTGACAAGGCTCTGCCTTTGTCTCGGCTCTGGTCCAAAGTTGATACCCGGCACGGAACGCCCATCTTGGCTCTAACATTGGTGAGTTATCTCACATCCGGAGATATGCAAGAGGGGTCAAGGAGCAATTATGTTGCTGAGGGCATTTATGTTGCACTGATGCCTCCTCGTCGAAAAGATACGTGCTAACCCCGACAATCACTCACAGACTACAGTTGTACAGATGCTACTTGGACTGATCAACCTTGGGTCATCGTCAGCTTTCCTCGCGTTCGTGTCAGTCGGCGTGATCTCTTTGGCTGTGTCATACGGAATCCCCATCGCTATTTCACTTTTCCATGGCCGCAGAGACGTCAACGGCGCACGATGGACCATGGGAAACACTGTCGGCTGGGTCGTCAACGTTATCGCCCTTCTGTGGATTATTTTTGAGATGATCTTATTCTCGATGCCAACGGTGTTACCCGTAACGGAAGTTTCTATGAACTACGCCATAGTAGTTTTCTTCGGTTTCATGGCCATCAGCGCAACATGGTATGCGATTCATGCCCGGAAAGGTAAATCCACTAATTCAGACCCACGCCGTCTCTTGATCCTCCTCGACTTTGCTGACACCACATTACCTAGTCTACAAGGGACCTCCGGAGTCAGATGGGCTCGTTGTCACTTCTTGAAGGCCTCTACTTGCAATGTAGAGTCATGGGCCCCTCTCCACCTCTAGGAAGCGCTCTCTATCATTGGATCGGTTCCGCTGTAATCACATGGCACCTTTTGTATGGCATAATGCATGTAAAACCCTGTATCGCAGGTTAAATTTCGCTAGCGTTGTCAAGACCCGGCCTGCTCATCTTCTTCATCGCCATCCAAGTCATCCATGTGCTCTCGAGCCCATGGACTTCTTTCTCGCAAAAGTCGGCCGTGTCGACTCCAAACAAAAGGGATCGGAACAAGGATAACGGCAAGGCCAGCAAGAAGCGTCCCTGCCCATTGGTAGCCCAACTTGGTGAACAGGCTATGTGCGAAAAGTGGGAATGCCGCGCCGAAAAGGTTTCGAATGAGGCCGATTCCAGCTAGCGCAGAGGCTGAATAGACCTTGTATGAGTCTTCCGTGTATGTGAATGTCCTGCTCTGCATCAGTGACTGCTATAAATCGGAAAAGAAAATCGAGTTGTCTTTAAAAAGTAGGATCAAGCTTGTTCGAATAGTAGGGCCTTACATCAGAATCAGGGTGTAAAAGCTGAAGCCCCATAGAGTCGACGCCAGAACGGGAAGTATGGGATGGATACTAGGGCTGGAGGTCAAAGCGAAGAGAAGTAAAGACACCGGGAACACTGTTGTGACAATGTCAGCAAGCCGGCCCGAATATCACCTGATTGAGGCCACGATAGCATATAAAGACTCACACACGGCAGCGAGTTTGGGTAGTGGCCCAACTCGCGCTTCTGGAACGTTCTTGCCACCGGACTCCTCGACAAGTTTCTGATAGTGTTTCTCCTGCCAAATATTTGCGACTGGGCCGAGGCTGATGCCGACAACCAGGCCAAGGAAGCACACGCCCACACCTATTGTGTCGAAGCCATGGCCCTGACCAAAGACAAGGGCGAATGCAGTGTTGAAGAGAAAGCTCAACCCGTAGAGATACCCATTGTAAAGAGCAGCGCATACTATAATGAGCTCGGTACCGAGGAACCTGAACGGCCTAGCAAGCGTGACAGCAAAGAGATCTTTGGCGCTCCTCTGCTTCATGTTCTCAGGGATATCGATGTTGCCCTCGCCGTTATTAAGCTTGCGTTCATGCTCGACTCGCCTGGCGAGAAGTATGCTGTGCCGGGTCTCGCCGCAGTATATCAGTGAGGCGGTCATGACAGCCCATAGGCTCCCACAGATCGCAAGCAAGGCCCAGAACACATCGCGCCAGCCTCTGTGTTGAGCCACGAATGACATCATGAAGAAGCCAGACGGGGACCCGCATGTAGCCGCCCAGAGGTACAGAGACATGGCTGGACCTGTGTCATGAGGGTGATAGAGATCTGCAATCGTTCCACCGAAGTTTGCTGTTTTATATCAGTAAGGCGGAATCAAGTGTAGCTTCGTACCGATCTTGTATCTCACCAATGGTCACAGAAGCAAAATAACCCGACAGCAGCCTCACTGGCAGGAATACGGCAAGATTAGGGGCCACTGCTGACGCAGCAAGTAGGCACAGGTAAACGAAGTAAGAGTAAATGTAAACTGGACGCCTCCCATAGTACTGCCATATTCATTTATTAGTTCCAACCTAGACGAAAAGGAGGCAGATTCTTGGCACAAACCTCAGAAAGAGGTGCCAACGTCATGGGGCCAAACGCCAGTCCCAGCACGTAGGCAGACAGTCCCAGTGTTCCCAGACCCGACGGCAGTCCGAAATCCTCGGCAAACTTCTTGCTCGCGGGAGAGAAGCCGGACGCACCCCAACTGACTGACAGGTCGATGAGCAGGATCGGTCCGATCATGAGCCATTTCTTCCACCGCGGCCAATTCCTCGGGTCCTCGGGGTCACCATGGGAGAAGTGCACGACGGTCGTTCCGTGCCCTTGGCTTTGGCTGTGCTGGCTTCCGTAATTCTGGTGTTGGCTTGGTGATGCCAGCAGGGGCTGATGCGCTGAGAGTGGCTGGTCTGCCATCTTCCGTGATGTGACGAAAAGATGCTGGGGGATTATTTAGCGAAATTCCGAGGCAAGGCAGCCAGAGTCTCCCAGGAGGCCCAGACAGATCGTATAGACCCGGGGAGGCCTGGTGTTTGCTCTGTGGCACACCCCTCACTCGTCCTTATCATCAAGTGGAGCTGCCGCGGTCACGCCTTCGACGACGTTTGAGATAAGCGGAGGATCCCAGAAGCTAGCTGTTGATCGGCTCGCCGGTCTGTTGATGGGAAGTCGCCGTAACAGCTGTGTTGTGTGAACCGGTCGAACCTCAGCTAAAATCAATAAGGCATCGAAGTTGAAAAGTTGAACGCAATGATGCAATATGTGTTGACTCGCCGGTGGTGATTTTCGAAGGGGTCAAGTGACCGTTGAGGTCAGCCGTTAGGCCTGTCTTGCATCGGCACTATCCTACTGGCGCATGACGTCGGCGCTGTGAGACAGGGAAGCCTAACCCGGACCCTTGTCCCCCAACTGCCATTGAGGTGAGTCCTTAGGTCGGAAGGACGTTGAGAAATATAAACATGGAGAGAAAGTAGGCATTAAATTGGTAATTAAAGGATTAACAGTCAATGATTAGAGTAATCGTAGCTGCACTAGTCTGCGTAAACGACAAATGGAAGCCAGTGACCCATGTACAAGCCGATATCTGTCAAGGGGTGAATTAGGGAGTCCATCCTATTACGGCATGACTCAAGGTAGGATAACCTCCCATGGGATAACCTCCCGTGGGAAAACCTCCACCGGGGTACTGCCCTGTGGGACTGCCGAACTGTGGTCGAGGATAGAGGTCTCGGTTCGCCTCGGTAGTTAGCAATCTTATTTCAAGCCCAGCCTCTCAAAATCTCCAAAATGATGATGACCATGACAGGAAACAGGACAGAAGAATAAAGAGTCAAGACCCCAGTCCAAAGTTAAGGACAGCAAAACCACAGACATAGTACGGATAGAAATCAAACGCAGAATTCATCGCAACTCTGATGAGAATCTCCAGTCCCCTCTGCCACAGATTAGAAGGCCGGAGGCTAGCCTTCAGGATTAGAGACAAGTGTTTAGGCAGATGGACTTTATATAATTCCATTCTTTCTCTGGAGTCTCCAGTCTGAAACCTCGAAAGGAATTGAACGCTTCTGGAGTCCTGGGCCAACTGTACATTGACCAGATCAGTTAGCAATAATACTTCGTCTACCGTTGGAACAAAAATAGAACATGCGCCAGGGGTGTCCGATTCCCATCTACCAAACAATTAGTTAAACTTACCGAGCTCCCTCTGCTCCATATCGAAGCAAACAGCTTTTCCGTTCTGCTCCTCGCACACGGGGTGGATCTTCTTGGTCGGCATGTCGCAGAAATAGCCGTGCACAGGGTTCACGAAGCTCGGCCCGGCTGACGAGGCGGACTCACAAAGGGCGTGGGCGTTGTGAGGAGGGACGTCATCAATCACCAGTTTGTCGCGGTACTTCTCTTCGAAGGCAAGCTTGGCTTCCGCAGCGGAGAGCTTTGGCTTGCTCCGTTTGCGGGGAGGTGCTGTCTCCGAGCGCTTCGATACGGGGGGCCGCCCCGGCTGCTGTTTATAGTGGTCCTTGCCGTGGTGGATGATGTAGGCTGGTTCGTAATGATGGTCTGGATGATAATGATGTTAAGCACATTCTGAACGTAATGTTTCAAAACGACATGGGTGGAGTTCGCTGGTGAGGCTGCTTTACGGAGGGGATAGTAGTTCTAACTCTCAACGGCGCTCCCACCGAAATTGTGGAATCTCAACCTCGTAGAAACATGTCATGCACTTACAAAGGTGAAAACTTGGCGTTTGACACATGCTTTTGGCTTCCTGCCCGATACGAGTGTCGTTAACGTCTGGCGTCATGTCCCACCAATTGACTTGGAAGCCTGTGGCAGGCGCTGCTCCATCCTTGTCGATCCACAGGCAGTTGGGCTACGATCTCCGTGTTAATAATGGATCAGTGTCATGGAAAGCAAGAAGGTCTACTGACCGAATATTTGGTCCCAGGAACAGTAACCTTGCCGACTGAATTCAAATGTTAGCCAAACTGATCACGAGGATGGAGAGGTTGCGTCTAAACTCACAAAACCATGTGGCCATCGACGGATCATCGCCTGCGCACTCGGAGCCCCAATCCCCAACCCAGCTGTAGTGGCCTGACCTGCCTGGCCAGACTGTGCTGACGAAGGAAATACATTGCGCATTTTCATTGGCGCTGAACAAGGTGTAAACGGGTTGACCTCTCGATCCTGCCCAGAAAACCGCCGAAGAGCCTGAATGAACATATCTATGTAGCGTTGCAAATCAGCATTAGTTCGGTTTTCCACATGCAGCTCCTTCGGACTTATGGCTTCCATGAAGCCAATCAGATTTTCCATTGGCGGTAATGATTCATTTGGTCGGAAATTTGGAAACTTACTTGCCAGGATCTGCAACAAATCCAATAAACTGACCCTCAAGATCAAACACTACGGCATCCGGGTCAGCGATCGTGAGACGCAGGAATGAGGGCAAAAGAGTCAGCTTGTCTCAGATCCTGCAGGTCAACGAAGACCTATGGATTTTGGGGCAGGCAATCGCGAGGGATAGTGAACTCGGCACGTGTTGCTCGTCAAAGCAAAGAAAATGGTGCCCGGAGGCTGCTTACATCGTGCGTCAGGCTGATCGCCGCCAGCACCTTGAAAGTCATCATAATCAATACCAGTGTATACCTTGAAAAATGCATTTCCTTCCACGTTTGGTGCTTTGTAACCTTGTGTTCCGTCTGCGTAAGCACTTCTGTCGGGAGTGATGGAACCAAGTATACCTTGGAAGATCCCGAGGGTAGTGTCCATTGTTGACGATGTCCGTTTGGTAGAGCCCCGCTTCGGCAACAATTCATACGACAGAGAGTTGAGGATAAAAGAGTCGAGAATTTCGAACTATCGGTGGGGAGCTGGGCCGCCTTTTCATATCTTGATCGGCTGCGCACTGATAGATCCAAATCAGCTGAGGACTTCGATCCTCCAGAGCGCTGTCCCCTCTGCATGGCTAGCATTGCTTAGGCCAGAGTTTACACGATACATCGTGGGACTGTGTACAAGATCGCACATGGACGGCTTGTCGGCAAGCCAGTCTTGGTCCGATGGTACAATCTGAGCCCGAGGCCGTGGTTGGGAAGTCCCTCGTGTGCTCATCACCAGTGGCCCGGGCCAAGCTCAGCTCAAACTCAAATGATCCGTGATTGGCTCCCTCCTCACTACCTAGGTAACTCGGTTAAGGTATTTCGTATCGATGCTCCTCTAATTTCATCGTGAAATGGCTACAATGAGCGGGCTGCGGCGCTAGTCACAACTGCCCAGCGAAGAGTGAGCCCAGCTCGTAGGAGGGATCCCTTTGCCACGCCTATCCTGAGATCACTAAACCACCTCGCATGTTACGATTGATGTTACGATTGACTTTTTCACTTCCGGCATCAGATGGCAATGAAATCCAGCAATGCGGTGTGAGTATATCTCTGAACGAATCCGAGACTCCATAAGACACAGCTCGAGAGCACAACAAGATAAAACCCCACAGGATATCTCCTATGGGATACCCTCCTATGGGATACTCTCCTATGGGATAACCTCGTACGGGATAACCTTCTGCGTGGTATCCTCCGTGTGCCCGAGGGCGTAGACTCTGCGGCCTGTCTGGAGCCCGGACTGGTTCATCATATTGGACCTCTAGAACGATAACGCTTCGACCAAATGTACCCCGGAAGTGACCGGCTACCATCTGAGAATGGCATGTGGATGGGTGACTCGCGCTTAACACATTGATGATGACGGCCTATCACCCGATGTGGACATAGGCTGAGCTAGTGTTGTTTGTCTAGACATTGACAGTACGTTATTTTGATTTGTTAGTGACAAGTCTAATCCACAAGTCTAGACTAGATTGGGAGCTAGCTGGCAACGATCTTTCAAGTGTTTCTTGAGCATACTTCTGTTATACGAATCGTTTCTCAATTCATTTCAAGAAACGACGTCAAAATCTTTCAGTCGACGAGAAGCGGTGTTGGAGCGAGGGAGTGTCCTAGGATGGAGGGCTGTGTTAGAGCCAGCAACCATTTGCGACGCAAGAATAATTCATACGAGGTCCGCCTATGGTGCAATCTAGGATTTCTAAATATTTTCAATGAATGTCCCCGGAGGCTACAGTTAACCATATGCAAGTTAACACAGGTCACTTTATTACAAGTCTATTTGGGCAGTCGCAGACCGTATCTTGCAACTGCACATGAATCCTCTGTCATTAAAACAAGAACTGACCTGTGAAAATATCAATACCAGCTTCACTGTTTGCATAATTTGTTTCAGTTTCAAGAAGAATTCTGATATTTCTCGCACTACGTGTTATTATTACACTCATCTCAGTTGCAAGCAGCCTTGAGCTGCGAGACTTTTATGGATGTGCATGGCGACTCCTGAAAGAACATGTGGTAGAAAGAAGAATAGGCAAACGGCGGCACTGTGACAACAAGGGTGCCCTTGCATAACTATTAAAACTACCCTGGCTATTTTTCTGAACAAGAAAACAATCCGTGTGTTGAGATCAATCGTCATCAGGCGTTGGCTTCCAACTGCCCATCATATTTCTCATTCATTAATGAAGCAATGTTGCAACGGCGGCACAATCCATTTCAAAATGCCCGATCCTCTGGCGCGGAGGGCCTCGTCATGGTAATTAATAGCACCTCCTCTAGTATCCCTCTCTCAACCTCTGAAAGTCCCGTCTCTGTTCCGCACTTGGACTCCTCGCTGCAATCTCTTCCAAACCCTCCTGCCCACTAAGTCGACGGAGCTTGAAGCGCTGGTACAGGCCACCCTTGGCGTTGTGGCGGTTCTGAACTGCCACTACTGTGTAAAGCCCGTCGTACCTTATGCCACAGGCTGGCGAGTAATGCCGCTGGCGCTCCCCCTTTGACGCGCTCCTCAAAACACGAACCGGCTGCCGGTTTGCACAAGACTCCACCAGGGAATCGTTGGTTGCCCTTCCGATGACCTCGTGAGGGTTTTCGTTTTTATCTGCAGCCTCGCCGCTGTAATACAGCACGTCGCCTTCATCCAGGTCTTCGTCGTACTGTCCAGACACGACGATGGAAAACGCGCCACGCTCGGGGTCCCCGGAGATCCCACGCATCCCGCCTGAGTGTGCTCCCCTGAAATGAGCAACGACCATCTTGGGGAACCAGTCGCCAGGTGTGAGGCCGTTGTTCCCATACACTCTAGCATTTTGCATTTCGTCCCTATAGCGGTCGTCGAGAACGTAATTGGTTTTCTTCCCCTCCGTGACCAAACTCGCGCCATGCATGATCCCATCGACGCCCCATACGGGATGGTCTGCGGGCGGTCCGCCTTCAGTCACGCTAGCTCTTCGCATCCCGTTGGATGCACCCCAGCTCTCGGATTCAAATTTCTGGTAAAGGAGCTCTGCGGCAGCCACCAGGTCCTCTGGCAACAGGCGACTCTCTTGGATAATCTCCTGCAAACGTTCATCGATCTTGGAGTAACGCTTAATCTCCGGCGTCATGTGTATATCGAATCTCAGGTACGGGAAGAACTGGTTCCTGACGAAGGCCAGTTTCTGTTGGCCGTCGCGGCTGATTTGGTTGCCACGCGAATTTCGACATTCTTTGATCAGCGTCTCGAGTTTCCAGCTTTGCTGCTTGGTCCAGCGCAATTCTTTGCCGGGGGTAGGCTTCAGAACATCCTGGGGCATTCTTGTGTCATCTGGATGCCTGACTGGTGCTGCTGTGGCAGCAGCCCTGCGAGGCATGATGGTCCTGTGTATTCAATCTCAGGATTGGTATTGCGGCTCTGGTTCTGCGAGCGTTGTTGCAGCAACGTTTGAAACTGGAGGTGGAGTCACGTCTTCAGGGATGTCTCCCCTTCTAGATTAAGGCTTCACGTCAAGTTGCCATGCACAGAGCTTCTTTTCTATGTGTTTGTATAATTCTTGGTCCAGTCATGGACGTATATATCATCAAGTCTCAGCAGCTGCGGGAATGCAGCATGTCAGCAGCTGTGTGCGCTTGATTTGTGAGATAAACACGAACTTAGTGCCTGCCTGCGCTGGGTACTCAAGTGGCACTGAACTAGGACAGACTACCTAATCGAATGTTGTAAAGTAGTTTAATGTGAGCAGTGTTGTGTTCTGGTGGGGTTGTATAGGGGGTGCAGTATAAGCGTTAGAGAGTGGCAAGTTGGGATCGGTAAAATAAAGAGGAAAATGACAAGATCTAAAAGCAAAAAATAAAATTAGAGAAAGTCGCCCTTTATATAGTAGAAACAAGATTATTATATAATCAAGTATTTTAACTAGTACGTAATAAAAACAGGATAAAAGTATAATTGTGAGTCATACTATATTTGATTGGACTACATTTAAATCTAAACGACTAGCGTTACTCTGAAGTCTGCAAGACCCTTGCTGGCGGCCTGGAGCATCGCCACATTGGCTCACAGCGTGCGGGGAAATCCAAAACAATCTGGGCGCACACCCCGGAGGGTTACACTCGAGCATCTTCGATGGTCATTGGCTCCGGACACACAGGAGAGGCAACTTGATCCAAGCCGTTCTCCTTTCGCCGAGTGACTGTGGCTGACCAGGCGACAAGTCCTCATTGCCAGCTCGCACAATGCACTCGCAAGATGGACGCCACAGGAGTCTCACGACCATCGGCATCCATTGAAGACAGGCAGGTCGGCCTTCACACGAATTACGCCAACCGTGAACGGCTGCTGGATGCCGACCCACGCGGCGCTCCCATCGGTGTCCCTGAAATTCCGCTCCTGGCGATAAGGGGCTGGCTGTGTGTTCGTTGTCTCGCCCATAAACCGGACCTGAAAGCTTGCAGCGCCTGCAAGAGGGTACGCTATTGTTCGGAAAGATGCCAGAAGGTAGACTGGAAGTGCTTGCATAAAGAGCACTGCAAAGCATTCCGCCAAATCAACAATCTTGATGAAGATGAAACGTCTGCGAGTGCTGGCAGATCTTGGGGCCGATTGTGTGACTGGCTGGTGAGAAGCTTTCCATCAAGAGAGAGTGAGAGATAGTTTCTGCAAGTGGTTTGCGAGACTGACCTCTAATTCCCTTTTAGAATATGCACATGAACGTACTAGCTCAAATCACTGACAAAACTGCGTCGTCAATCTTTGGCTGTCAGCCATACTGCAACACGTGCTACCGCTCCGAGTATCAGCTCCGAGTCCACCAGAAGATGACGCTGGAGTCCTGCAAGAATTGTCATGTTGCCTTCAAATGCCAGGAATGTCAAGTGTGGAACCACTCGGAACAAACATGCAAGTTCTATCAGCTATTTTCGAGCGAGGAGCTTTTCGCTGTCGACCTGTTCAATGAGACCGGAGATGTCGTTAAAAAGTCACCAGTCCCAGTGCCATCAAAGACTTTTACGGAAATGGCATCGCTGAATGGGTGGTTTGACTACTTCAAAAAGCTGCACGGCAGGCAAGAGATCGGAGCATTTGTTGAACCAAATAACTTTGGCTTCGCCCCCGGCCTCGGTGCTCCGATGTCTGCCAGGGGCAGCAAAGGAATCGAGAAGATCTATTTGAACTACTGGGCTGGCCTAAGAGTGGCCACAGGTGCTGGAAGCATAAGCATGACCATAGCCAACGCGCTGTACGTCGGGCTGCCGGACCTGCGTGCGAGAACGTCGCTTCTCATTCACATCGTCGGGGCGGCATCCAGGGAATACGGGGTGATGATGATGTTCGAGGAGATACTGCACCTTTTCCCAAACCTGAAGACTATCAAAACAGTTCTCATCGGCCATCAGACTCCAAAGAACACCGGCAGAGATGGCAAGGGCGGAAGCCATGGCTTCGTGGAGCACGATTGCTGCCCACAGTGCGCCGCGCAGGGACGCGAGCGTCTCGTCGCAATGTATCGGGGCTCGTACCACGACTTCGCGAAGATCGAACAATACGCCAAGCCAGACCTCGCGGTTCTCTTCCACAGTGGTCGGACGCAGTGCGAGGTCGAATCATGGGCGCCAACGATTCGGTTTCTTGTTGATCAAAATATTGTAACTGCTTGCACGACGTACACGAAACGTGAGGCTGTGGAGGAAGTTGTCCAGCTGAAGAGCGATCTGGATGCCAAGATCATCCAGCGGTTCGAAGAAAACAAATGGAAGTCGCTCGTTCCGTTACTTGAAACAGGGGATGGTGCTGAACATAGTGTCTACTATGGGGATTACTACTGGTATATGTTTAGGGGCAAAGCTTGAATGAAGTCTGAATTGGAGTGACAGCACTGGACCCTGCCTTGATTACATTCGGGATGGTCAAGCTGGCCTTGATGAGAGCACTTCAATATTAACTCTGATTTCAGGATCTGCTCGGCCCTCAAATCGGTGCTCTTCAACAAGGAGGCGATGTGAAACGGCTATGCAAGAAGGCAAGTGGCGTCCGTGGATTTAGCTTTGTTTGTTCGTCTCATTTCGTGTGCTGGAACAAGGGGCATACAGACTAAACAAAGAGTTCAAAGCCCTACAACAGACAATTCTTTGTATTCTAGCTAGAACAATGTAAACATGCTATAAATGAATAGAGAATATGTCCCATATTTCCGTGGTCGCCCCCCAAAGCCACAGCTCAACGAGGCTTCCATCTATCTGTTGACGCATCTCGGGCACCATCTGGACGACAACATCCATCTCCACTCGACAGCCCCAAATTGATTACTAACCAACAACAGGAACTTTCATACATATACCAAGTTCAAGTATGGTCTTGAGAGACAGGTTCCCACGCAGCCGCTCAATGTCCGAGAGCGTTGGCCATGCTTACGAAGACCTCGAGACTCGCCAGCCGAAACCCTCGGAAGTCTCAAAGGTAACCGCTATTCTGCTTTTAATCGGTCTCGCCTGCCTTCTCATATCACTCACGGTCCAGAGCCATCTGTCAGTCTCAAACATGCTGCTGCTTTTCATCTTCTCTTTCTACATCATACCTATATACATGATGGCAGCAGCTCAACTTCTGGTGTTCGTGATTGGGGACGAGACGGGACACAAGCAGTTTCGGGCTTGCTCTGCCTAGAAATCAATGCCGAAAACTCAGGGGCAAGATAGACAACTGTGACAGCTCAAATTGAATAATTGTACCATTATCATCTCTGATATCCACTCCCAACTTCGTGAAGAACGCCAACTGGTCCCAAATGTGCAGGACACAAATGTGATCTACGTGCATGGTCAATGATGATACACATATAGAACCAGAACAATGCAGATGCTTATTCAGAGTCTAGTCATGATGACTTGTGGAAGCCAAGAACATTAGCTGAGCATCCTGATATCGAGATGGCGCATTGTATAGACGGAGAAATGGTTCTCTCCGGAGCGTGCCCCCGACGCTTCTGCACGGATTGATATCCCGCCCACCTGCATAACTCAAATCATGGCGGTTGAAAACGGGCTAAAAATGAAACCAAGCCTTTCCCAAAGCTCCCCGACCGGCTTCCCGGTATGGTGCTACTGCAGTCTGCTGCGCTTGTCGTCGAGGCTGTTTGCGCGGTACAACTGCTCGATCGGGACAGGCGCCCGAGACAACCGACGGGGCGCCGATGGGTTTCTTGGGCCAACATTCGAGAATGTAGACTAGATTCCGTGCAGTACTGTAGATCAGACGGTGACAGCGCCAGACCGCCATCCGAACGCCCCATAAATAGACGAACACGTTTGAGGGAGCTGGGGAGATGCCTCGGTATCGCTCGCACACCTCGGTCAGTTGGTGGGCGGTGCAGCGCGGGCGGAGGAGTCTGCAAGATCGCCAAGCCCCGCCCGTGGCCACTCCGAATGGGGCCCGCCAGGCCGCCCAACATGACAAGCGGGTGGTGACGTTTTTATTCTCCGAGACGTAACGCCCGCCCCAATATCACCGTTGCACTCGCCGCTCGGCGCCTTCATGCACGCTCTGCTGACCAGGCCGATCAGGACACTCAATTCGACGCAGGTCGAAACGTACCTTGGGAGCGCTGGAGCTAATCAGGGGAGGGCCCAAGAGCCCGGCCGTCCAGCCGTCCAGCCGTCCAGCCGGGGGCGCGGGATGGGATTCCATTTCGAGCATGGTCGGCCGGGCCTCGAGGCTCGTGGTGGGGCCCGTGAACAATGGGCCTGCAGGGCGAGCATCACCGTTCCAGGCCCGGCCGACTTGCCCTTTCGGTCCTGCGAAGCGTCCTATCAACCGCACCAAGCCTCGGCTCTCAGCTTGAGGATTGCTGTCGGAAGAGTTTGCATTACAAACAGTAGCGCTGTGTGGCGCGGGCGTTGGCGGGCGTTGGCGGGCACTACTGTGCGGTACCACTGCGGTCTTTTGAGTCAGATTGTTGTTGGGTTGAGTAGGCAGATAGATAACTGTTGGCATATTTCCGTCGTAAATCGAGCCCGAGTGTGCCCTGCCAAGTCTTGAAAGAATATCGTCGTCCCAAATTAGTACATCGGATTCCCGCATCAGTATCGAAAAACTGCTCTTCAAGACTCTACAAGACAAATATGGCAAAAGAAAGCGTCTCTGTCGTCTTCGCGAAGCGGCCAACGGGAGATATCGTGCCTGGGGAGACATTCCGCGTCGAATCGAGTCCGGCGCCAACGGAGGCAGATCTCAAAGATGGCGAGGTTCTCTTCGAGACTTACTACATTTCGCTAGATCCATCGATGCGTGTTTGGCTGAGAGGTCAGTATCTACTGCTGGATATAAAGGAAGCCTTGCTGACCGGGTAGCAGAGACTGCTTCGTACCTACCTCCAGTGCAGATTGGTGAGGTCATGAGAGGCGTCGCCGCCGGTCGTATTCTGGCATCAAAGAACCCAGCATTCAAGGCCGGCGACTGGGCAACGGGATTTTCTGGATGGAAGGAGGTGGCCGTGCTTGGCCCTCAAACAGTCTTCCCAGCACCATTGCTGCCCGGCGTGCAAAAGCCAGACCTTCTCGGGGCGCTGGGCATGACCGGATTGACCGCCTTGTTGGGGTTGAACAAGATTGGACTGCCAAAGGAAGGAGAGCTTGTGGTTGTCTCCGGAGCTGCTGGCGCAACTGGATCTATCGTCGGGCAGATTTGCAAGCTGAAAGGCTGCCGTGTTGTGGGAATAGCGGGAACGGACGACAAGTGCGCCTGGTTGAAGGAGCTTGGATTCGATGTTGCCTTGAACTACAAGTCCCCAGAATTTCGTGATCAGTTCCTCGAGGCGACGAAGGTGAGCATGTCAGGGACACGAAAGCTCTTGAGCCCGGAATGCTGACCTGCATGCAGGACCAAATTGACCTATACTGGGACAATGGTGAGTAGAAGTCCAAACTGACAGCAGAAAAGTCACTAATAGCGTGGCAGTCGGAGGCGAGATTCTTGACTTGGCTCTGGGCCAGGCGAAGCTTCGGGGTCGGATCGTGAAGTGTGGAAGTGAGTAAAAGACGCCAATAAAGACGGTCCGGTCCAAGTCACTGACGTGAAAACAGGCATCGGCGAGTACAACGGCGACAAGGCATCTGGAGACCTCCACAAGGTATGGGAATTCTAGAATTCCAGTTTGTTAGCCTTCGCAGCTGACACAGATCACAGAACCTCGGCCGGATTTCATCGATGCGACTGCGGTAAGTGCATCTTCCGCGCGACGCTGGCCACGGTCGACTAATTATGAGAAATAGCATGGAGGGCTTCATCGTACTCGACTTCGCCGCAGACTTTGCCGAAGCAATGAAACAGTTGGCTGTATGGGTTTCGCAGGGTCAGATCAAATCTAAGAACACGGTGGTGAAGGGCGGCCTACAAAAGGCAGACCAAGCGCTCGCCGACATGTTCAAGGGAATCAACACAGGTAAGCAAATCTGAAGTTCTCTCTCCATTGAATTGCAACAAGGACTGATCCCCTCGGAACGCAGGTAAACTGGTTGTCGAGGTCAAGGACCCGGATCAAACCTCATAGGCGTGCTCCCGGTTCGAGGAAGAGAACGCCCTGGTCTTGGGGAGTCGATGTATCACATTGAATGGATATGAATGCAAAGTGACAGAATCTTCTGTCTCTACAAGACAATGGGTGAAGCACTGATATATTTGTGATGGAAGTTGAATGCGCAGATGTCTGGTGAGCTTCGCCGGCTTGGGTTGACGGTTAAACACACAAAGGATATCCAGTAGAGAGTTGCAAGTCATCGTCTGTCTAGTTCTACAATTACAAAATCCGTCAAATTTGGCTTGTCTCCATAACCACAAGAAGAGAAATCGTGCCGAGGAACTGATGTTGGAGTTCAAGATGCTGCAACGTGCCTGGACGTTGTACCTCAGTACCTCGGGATTACATAATCAGCATCGCATGAACATCAATCTTCCAAGTCGCGTCGCGTCGAATGGATTCGCCGTACCAAACAGCGAGCGCATGTTTAACCACAGCCAGCCAATTCGCTGCCAGCTGCTTCCATCCCCCCAAGGCCGCGATCCTGTACAGGGGTTCGCGTTCCCGTACTTGTTTTCCATGCGCCAACAATGTCGCCCTGAGCTCTTACTCACCTGAACGGCCCTTGTCGAACACTCCAAATTCCGACGTCTTTCGTTCGACCAACCGCTCGGCGAAACCCTGCGATCGAAGCACCTTGAGCCGCCAGACTACCTTCCGGCTGACCTGTGGCACACTACAACGAGACATTCTGTTTTGTCAAAGCTCTACATACGAGATGGACAAAATGCTGAGATTCGGGCCGAGCACGCAGCTTCTGTCGCGGTGTGGCAATGTTTGGTTGACCACGGGTGTTACGCCCCTCAGGACTGCGAATTGTCTACACCAAAAGATACGGCAAGTCTCTACGACTCGGCCAAAGAAAGCCCAGGCAACCAAAGAGCAGGTCAAGGTGGTCAAAGATACAGTGAAGGAGGCAGTGGAGAAGAAACCAAAATCGACCCTTGCGGCTGCCGCGAAGCCCAGACAGGCGTCTACGAAGACCGCTGCTACTTCTTCTTCAGAAAAAGCCTCCACAGTGGCCAAGGCTGTCAAGCCGGCCCCAAAGGCTCGGGCTCCCAAGTCTGCCAGTACAGCGACTGCTGCGGAGGAGACGAAGGCCGCCGCCCCTGCAAAGAAGGCCCCAGCGACGAAGGCTAGCGCAGCGACGACGACAACGCGGGCACCGAAGGCCACCGCCGCAGCTTCAGCAGCCAAAGCTCCAGGACAAGCGACTTCTTCGCACACGCCCACGCCAACGTCAACGCCTAGACCGTCTGCTAGCACTACGAAGCCTGCGGCGGCACCAAGTCCGCCAAGGGCATCAAGCCCACCAGTGACCCCCAAGCCGGCAAACAGCGCACCGACGCCAGTAAGCAAGAGCAGCCCGGCATCGGCTCCCTTGCCTTACGCTGCCCATGCGCCAAAACCCGCAGAGCCGTCGGCCGAGCCGAAGCGGGAGGTCGACCCGTCGAGCCCGGAGTACAAGCGGGCTGCCCGGAAGTGGGTGTCGGCGATGATCGCGCTCCCCATCTTGTTGGTCACTTCATACTTTTTGTTTGACAGACGTACGTATTGCGCCCCACAAACTGGTCTTCCTCGCCGTTGTCGGACTTGAAGCTAAATCTCTTTGAAGTCGCTCTAGGACATCATCCAAGCCTGGAAGCATACCGTCCCAAGCCTCAGCCGGCTGCTGTAGGATCGGAGGACGCATAGGCTCATAATGTCTAAGACACACGAGAGACGAAATCCCATGAAATTCCCAACTCGCTTGTCGCTTCTAATCCGCCCTTCGCATCAGCGAGCAGCGTCCTAGTAGATGTGCCAAACCCGCTTGTCTCGCTGGAGATTGATGTATTAGTGGACCGTGAACCATGCGGTGCCTCTGCAGTGTCCCTGGGACCCCTGGCCCTCTTGTATGATTGTCCGGAATGCATTGAAAGTGCTTCCCTGATACAGAAACCGAACCCGCCAACCGAGCCAACTCCAAGTCTCGCTCCTAATTACACCTAGGCGGTCCATCACATTCATAAAATGTGCTTTTGCACGCCACCTTTTCGTAACGATAGCAAGGTCCACCTTAGGCCATCAAGTACCATCCCACGTAGCCTGAGCACGCAGGTTGGGACGGTACTGCGGCCGTCCCAAGGCCGTTGTCCCAACAGTATCCACCTATAAGGTCTTGATATCAAATTTCATCAAGAAGTCCTGAATGGTGCCAACATGCCCCAGATACGAGGTGTGCCTCGTCATGAGCAGTTGTTGCTGTAAGGCGAGGATTTGCGCTTCCATGCCGCCGCCGCCGTCGGGGCCCCCTGAGCGAGACGACACGGCCTTGCCGAACGAGGCCAGCCTATCCGATAAGCCCACCATCAGATGCTTCAACAAGGCGATCTGCATCGAGACCGCCGCCGTCTTAGGCGGAACAAAAGATCCCACGCGCATCTCGGGCCCGTCGAACTCGGGCTCCCGCCGGTCCGGGCTGGCCACCGTCACCCGGAGGCATGAGGTGACGAGCAGGAAGAAGCAGTCAACGAGGTCCAGCAGGCGGGCGTGGCAGGACACGAGCAAGTTTAACAGTGGAAGGTCGGTCTTGGGTACCTTTTCTTGCGCAGATAACTGTTTCTCAATGTCGTCGAGCGCCGGGGGCAGCTCGAGGCTGTGCGTGCAGTCTGGTATGTCGCAGGCAGGGGGAGGCCCGGTGTCTAGGGGCAGGGCGGTGCTGATGGCATCGTGGTACAGATCGATGAGTCGTTGGCTGAGGGAGAAGATACTCTCCAGTGCGGCCTTGGAGGCTATCTTGTCCGTCAGGTTCTTGACGTGTTCATCGTGTGAGTTCCGTTGCGCCAGATGCAGCGTTGACTTCACGGGCATCTTTTCCCAGAGCCTGCCCATGTCGAGGAGCAGTTCTGTGAGCCTGCTGGTGCAGAGATACCCGGTATCTGTGGGCTCATCGGTGGGCAAGTCGGGCAAGGCTGGAATGGACTGCTCATCCGACCGCGTTCCACCGTTTGACGGCCCCGTCTCGTGTGGGAGAAACGCGTTGAAGTCCATGGCCCCAGGCGACACCCAGTTGAAGAAGCCATTGTCCTGCAGGTTCTCATCCACTGCCATGAGATCCGCTATAACTCCAAAACCGCCATCGCTGCATGTCGAGATGGTACCTGGTGGGCTGTAGGTACATTGGGTGTTAGCCTTGACACATCGAGTGCAGATTGCGCTTCCCGGCTGCTTGGGACATCTCAGTTTCTGGGAGTGGCAGCGGTCACAGGCCAGCCTTGTCCGAGCAAGGCCTGGCATCCTATTGGCTTCTGGTTACCAGGACAAGGTCAATCTTCCAGTTGATCTGTCTCCGTGTGGCATCAGTACACTTGTCCAGGGCATAGTCGGTTGTTGGTTCCCGGATGGAAACAGCAGGTGATCCTTCATCCTGAAGACGCTCAGTCTAATCAATAGGTAAGCCGAGCCGTGGCACACCAGCCTTATTACAAATACAGACTGGCTAGGGATGTCCAAGTGGGAAATATGGCCGTCGGTCACTGTGTATATACATTGGTAGATGATTCAGGTTTTCTATCAGACAATAATCTGCATTCTGTGCAGTCAATTTATCTGTCTCGACGTATACATCGATGTGGACTTCTTTCTCTGGATATCGACAGCTACTGCACAGAGGAGGTTCAGGGGATATCTGGGTGAACATTGGGGGTTATGGAGCAAAAGAGCTACCCCCTGTTCCTGCCCCGCCCCGCCTTGCCAAGTCCAGCTTCCCTACAAGACTCGGGATCCTTGTCCAGCACCCACAGGCAGCTGAATGCGACTGTAAGCTGCAGCCGGCCGTGCGACTCCAAGACAACCCCATTAAACCGTCGTCATAACAATAACTACAACAAAGACAGTGCTGGTCGAGAAGCACATCAATCCTGCTGCCGCTGGCAAGCTGACCCCGGCTTCCCTATCTACATGACCTCCGACAGAACTTACCATGCTCGACTTCTTTCTGCATCCTGACGACCTCTAGCCTGGCAAGCTGGCCATGTCAATCGTTCCCTACCAGTCTCGCGGTCGCGAGATCGTCTTGTACGTCGTCCATTGTCCTTCTAGCACCCTACGCTTCCGCCCCCAGCTCCGCAAGAAGACGCTTATCCTGTAGCCCCTGCTAATGACCAACTATACAGGCGCCACCACAATGCCGTCGTTGTTCGCGACCCATCCTCGCGCCGCCTCGAGCTTGACCGTGCCTTGACAGAGTGCCCGACATGCCACCAGCCGTTGAGACCATCCTCGCCCGAACGGAGCTTCGACTCCTCGTCCGAGAACGAATCGTATGTCAGTCCGGACTATTTCCGCATGCTGCGAGACCGCAACGACCTGTTCCCGTCCGATCCAACGCCATCGAGCCCCATCCGCAGGCTCGTCCACGCTTTTGATGACAATGACCGGCGCCTGCCGGAATATGTGCAAGATGCCGAGTTTGTTTCGAGCTCTCCCGCTCCGCAGGAAGGAAGTCGTATCAAACGGGAGGCTTTCCAGCCAAATTACTTCAAGACATTCTTCGTCGAAGAAAGAGAACTCGGTCGAGGCGGGAAGGGTGTCGTCCTCCTGGTGAGACATGAGATTGACGGCTGTCAATTAGGATATTTCGCATGCAAGCGTGTGCCCGTCGGCGATGACCACGGCTGGCTTGAGAAGGTCCTGATCGAGGTCGAGCTTCTCGCCAAGTTGTCGCACCCAAACCTGGTTTCGTACCGACACGTTTGGCTGGAAGATGTCAAACTAAACCGGTTCGGTCCCAGCGTGGCATGTGCCTTCATCCTTCAGCAGTACTGTAACGGAGGAGATCTGCTTCACAAGGTAGTTGGCCAGTTCCCCGAGGAGACTACCAAGGAACAGCTCAAGGCTCAGATCCGGCGCCGGTCAAAGGGCCAGACGGAGAGGCCGACGGACTTGTGGGCCGCACGCTCCCAACTCCTGCCCGAGGAGATCTACTCGTTCTTCAGAGATATCACTGCAGGTCTCGCATACCTGCACGCCACTAACTACATCCACCGTGACCTCAAGCCAAGCAATTGCCTGCTGCATGATGAGCGCGGAAGGATCACCTGCCTGATCAGCGACTTTGGTGAGGTTCAGCCAGAAAATGTCGTTCGTAAGTCGACCGGATCAACTGGCACCATATCCTATTGCGCACCCGAGGTCCTGAAGAAGGACGGCACGGGCAGGTACGGCAACTTCACAACCAAGTCAGACATCTTCTCCTTGGGGATGATCTTGTATTTCATGTGCTTTGGACGACTGCCATACCGATCAGCGAACACAATTCATGAAGAGCTCGAGGACGTTGATATGTTGCGGGCCGAGATCACGGACTGGAAAGGGTTCGAGGACGAACGACGAGAGAGGCCGGAACTGCCTGTGAAACTCTACACACTTCTGAAGCAGTTGCTCGCGCTGAACCCAATGGATCGCCCCAGCGCAGACGACGTTCTGAAGGCGCTGAAGAACGTCACAATCTTGGAGAGCATGTTACGTGGCGCCGGCGCGTCGATTGGAGTTCCAGGGCGGCGTATCCAGAATTTGGATTCGCCAATGCCACCAAGCACTCCTGTGCCAGGTTCGTTCAAGACCCAATCCCAGGTCGCTGCGCCTTGCTAATGCCCCACAGATCCCAGGAAGCGTGCCACTGTACAGTCGTCATCGCAGGACGATCTTGAAGACACTCAGAAAGATGATGGCCCACCCCAGTCTCAACTTCACCAGACTTTACAGAAACTCTCAAACCCACCGCCAACAAGGCACCGTGCACCAACAATGTCCCCATCACATAGCCAGGACGGTCATCCGCGCCCCCGGTCGCCCCGATACAGAAACTCCAGCCCGACACGTGATCAAGACGCCATCACAACACCCCTGCTGATGCCTCCGCCGACCACCTTTTACGGAGAAGTCAGGACAAGATACGAGGAGTTCACACGCACACTTTCTGAGCCTACGTCACCTTTCTTCCGATTCGTGCTATTCTTGGTTAAGATGCTGGTCATAGGCCGCGCTTGCTGGCCTGCCAGTTTCAAAATGGCCATGGGTGGCATTCTAATTACAGCAGCAGCTGTCGACCTCGCCTGGGTGTTGAGTCTCAGAAGATCGGTGTTCTTCTTTGTGCTCCATCTTGCCCTTGTCCTGACTTTTCAGAGAAGTGGCGATCTCTGCCTGGGTGGTCATGAATCGTGGGACTGGAATCCGGCTCTTCCACAGGATTGAGGGAACAACACATACGATACTAGTACAAGTCCACGACCTAATGAACAATCGCACCCCACGAAGGCACAAACAGCAGGTATGATCTTCTGGACGAGTCCATTCGCAAGGTACCAAACACCAGAGTCGGGACCTATGCTGCGGGAAATTAAGAAGCAAAGCGCGTGTAACCGCGTGGGCGTCTAGCTGGTATCCGCATTTGATGGAGTGGCAGGTTGACAGTCCTTCTTGCCCCTCCAAAACGGTCCTTCGGTCGTGCTTGTGGCGGCGCAATCATGAGACTCGGCGGCGTTTGAGGTCTGTATTCAGTCCCTCATTTCGGATGGTGACTTGTACCGAAGTCATGGCAGGCAGGTAGCAGGTAGGCTCGCGCGTAGTTGCGAGGACTTTTCGCTCCGGTTGGTACGGGCACTTCGAAAGGGAATGGTTCGGGGTGGGGCCAAGAGTTTTTATCCGGTGTATCCTTCGTCACCGTCGCCCGGACGCGAGATCAATGCCCACCTTTTGGTAGGTGAGCAGCACTGCATTTGCAGACACGCTCGCGTCTCTGGATGGCATAGTCAACCTCCGGGTCGTGGGACACCGAGGACGGCTCCACTGGGACGTGTCCGCGCTTCGGCGAGCTTTCCATTGGTCGCATGTTGCAAGTTGGATGCAAGTACAGACTTCGTAATGAACCCTGGCAGGACTGCGTGTCTGAATTAACCGCCCGGTGTGCCCCTCACTCCAGATCCTCTGTGGCCGCCGTGCGCCTCGCAATCTTAGGTGACAATTTTAGGTGAAGGCCCGGGCCGTCCTTGGGCAGCTGTTCCCCGTATATATTACACGATATTATGATGGAGAAGTCCACCTCGCGCTATGGATTGCCATGTTCACTGGCCTCATTCGACGATTGTGCCCTATTCTACTCCCTGCCCCCGGCACGAAATTATCAATCGGCGTCTGACCTATAAATGACCTCAATTTGTTTACAATCCGCACAACAGAAAGTTCACTACATAACCCCACAGCCGTGGACGGGAGAGCCAAAATTAGACCCAGCGACACGAGTCCGCGACGGTCCTGGTCACTAAGTTATGTGTACACGAAGGAAGGTCATCATTCATCACCGATGCGGTCACCGGATCATCAAGATCCTCGTGTCGGAGCCCTGCGGCGACGATGACTGCAGGAGGGTCAAGGAGGAGGAGGTCGCCTCGAACCAGTACCCCTGTGTCATACACGTGTGTCCTCATTACGGGCGTTTCTGACCGGTATGCGGGGCGGACGGTGGCTTTTTGTTCGTGAGTGCGATGTGATTGTGTGTCTCGAGAGCAACTCTGACTTGGCTCCCAGTGCTCGGTAGCTTCAATTTGAGGACCTCTTAGTTGCTTGTGCTGTCATGTCTGGAGGAGACTGTTCACCAAAAGTTTACGGGAAATAATTTCATGGGTGGGACTGTTAGAAGTATGCAGTGATTGAGTTACGGCCATGGCTGGGATGTTCACACAATTACAAGTATCAACTAATTCTCAACCGACTTCCCGTGAAGGGTAATTGAATATGTGTCAATGGAGTATTCGCTTCTATTATTCCTGTTCAATCTTGTGTCTGTCTATTGCTTGAATCGTGTCATTTTGTGTTGCCTCAACAACGACAACTCCCCAAAGCAACCTTTCAAAGCAACTCCCCAAAGGATTTACGGATCCACCTTCAAACCAAATGGACATATTTACGTGCTAACCTCTGACAATATTGGAGTAGACAGCCGCTCACTATTCAGAGTCATTGCATCCTGGCTGCCTCCTTGAGTAGTCCAACCTCTGAAGGTATGCAGCAAAAGTGGCGCAGAGATCTCACACCTTCCGTACCATGTGATACATGTGGAGACGACATCAAGTACCATTAGGACTCAACTGAGCTCCCAGCTCTGGTCTTTATTCCATAGTCTAGATATACTCTGTGGTGAATGGTTCAGGACCATCTTGTTTGATCACAAGAGAAAAGAACCCTTGTTTAGAACGGGCGTCTACATACATATTGGTCCCCCCATTAACCACTGTTTACCAAACTTGCCAGCAATACAAGACCGAAGCCGTGCTTCCAGATCGGAACTTTTTCTCCGAACCTCGTACAACCTGGGCAGATTACGTACGAGGTTCTCGGTAGCACGACGCATACCGGCATCGGGCCGAGTGGGTCAGATAAGAAGCCGGAGCTTGGCGACGGCCGGCCTAGGGCACAGTTGACAGACACCACTCGCTCTCTACGGATCGTTTACCACGAACCTACGTTGTAGTGTCTGAAGCTTAGGGCCTAAACTGACGTGAATCCAACTATCTCGACCTAACTCATTGAATCACACACTCGCACCAACCGAAACATGGCCCCCATTGCACTTGAGGAGCATACTCCGGGCGGGGTAGACCCGAAGTCCAAAGTCGAGGCTGCGGCCGACGAATCGCTCAGACGAGCGTTGACGGCAGCACAGAGTCGATTCGTGGAATCACACCCCAAGTCAAAGGAGCAACATGAAATTGCGGTTTCTCATCTGCCTGGTGGCAACACAAGGACCCTGCTCCACACCTCTCCCTTCCCGCTCACGATGAAATGCGGCAAAGGGCCGTTCGTGTGGGATGAAGACGGGCACAAGTGAGATTTACTTGTTTGGCCTCTCTTAGCTCCAGTAGCTGACAAGGCTCAGGTATCTCGATTTGGTCGGAGAGCTCAGTGCTGGCATTTACGGCCACTCGCACCCCGTCATCCGCGAGGCCATCGTCTCGACCTTCGTTAGTACCCTTATTCTCCTGCTACACATCCCTGATCTTTGCGCTTTAGAATGTTCCAGAATGTATCACTTTGGGATCCGTAGCAGGTGACTAACAGGTACTAGGACAACGTCGGCCTGAACCTGGGATCCACGACGAGCCAGGAGCACAAATATGCAGCGCTCATATGCGAGCGGTTCTGCCTGGAGCGGGTGCGGTTCGCCAACTCGGGCACCGAGGCCAACATGCACGCATTCAACGCCGCGAGGGTCTTCACGGGCAAGAACAAGATCGCTGTCTTCTGTGGGGCGTACCACGGCGCGGTGTTCAGCTTTGGGAATGGGAAGGTGGCGTCGAACGCTGTCAATAGAGAGGACTGGGCGATAGGCAAGTACAACAACGTCCAATCTGCGAAGGCAGTCATCGAGGAAACACCTGGCCTTGCCGCTGTCGTTGTGGAAGCTATGCAGGGCGCTGGAGGTGGTATCAGTGGGACGGAAGAATTCCTATCTCAGATCCAGGTACGTCTACGGACAAGATTCGACTTTATTTGATCCCATACTGATGTCAGCCAACAGGAGTCAGCTAAGAAAGTCGGGGCGGTCTTCATCCTCGACGAGGTGATGACCTCCCGTCTTGCCCCACACGGCCTCCAGGAAGTCCTCGGCCTCAAGCCTGACCTAGTCACGATGGGGAAATATCTCGGCGGGGGCTTCGCATTCGGCGTGTTTGGTGGCCGAGAAGATATCATGGCCGTCTACGATCCACGGTCCGCCGGTGCGGTGTCACATTCGGGGACTTTTAACAACAACACCATGACGATGCATGTCGGCCACGCAGGCCTGTCAAAGATTCTTACGCCCGAGGTCAACATCGCTTTCAACGCGAAGGGAGACAAGTACCGCCAAAGGCTTCAAGAGGTCACCAAGGGCACTAAGTGCTCCGTCACAGGTCGTGGGGCATTGTGGGCAGTTCACTTCTCGGATACCGGCCTGCGGGATATCAGGTCAGTGGAGGATGTTAGTGAACGGCACGACTTGCACGACTTGTTCTGGTTCGAGATGCTGGAAGATGGATACTGGATCCATCGGCGAGGGTCTATAGCTCTGATTCTAGATACGCCCGATGAGGAGCTGGATCGCTTTGTGGAATGTGTTAAGAAATTCTTGGAAAGACATAAGGATGTCTTGGCGTTGTAGTTCTGGCAATAGACAAGTCTCGGAGGCCATGAGCGCACTCAGAACCGCCTCCCCGGTCCTCGCAAGTGCATAAACATCTAGGAGGGGGAGGGGGAGTCAAAATCCCACCATATAAGTGGCATAAAACAAGGAATCAAGTCCAGTATACCTGATACTTCAATGTTGGCTTGAGTGCCCATGTGTCTCACCATGATATGTAGCCATGAACGTGGATGTGCTTTTGCCTCCGTCATAATGTCATCTACCATACTTCTGAGATTTTCTATTCGTGCGTTCTCTTCCAGGGTCCATTAGATACGCTGGCCAGTTTCATATAACTTGTTTGCAGTGCTACACTTCGCATCGTGCTTCCTACTCGACTCGTACGCCTTATCAATGGTTGAATTGCACCGCCCAAGACTACACTTTTGCAAGAGGATACAAGAGAACCAACCGCGCAGAGAATAAATTTCGTTGTCCAAGGACGTATTTTTGGGAAAGTATCCATAGCAGAAGAAGCAAATATTCGTAGGCCTGATGTCGTACTCGCCAAACGCGATGCGACACCACTGCTTCTTGAAGCGAAGGTTATGCACATGCATGAGGCCGACCCAACGCCTCGTGAGGGGCGGCTCTCAAATGAAATGGAGAGCTTTCATCCCACGAGTCTGTCTCTGTTACTTAAACACGAACCTTTCAACTTTCACAGCCCACTCGAAAAGTCATTCTCCCAAGTTCCTGTCCCTAGTTGAAAGTCGCCTGGTCGGGAACCTTGTAATTACCTTTATATTCATCATCTCAACACCAAAACTGTCCATGCGTGGTGCCAAGCAAGACGATAGCGACGTTCGCTCAATCGATACCACTATGTCTTTCTCGGACGATGGAATCAAGACTCCCAACTCGAGCGATTCCCAAAAGTCGTCCGACACTGAATACGTTCCATCGGTGCCCTGCCCGGGGAAAACATACAAAATCCATCTCAAAGACACCGACAAGATGATCACAATCACCGAGGGCGAGGTGGTCCTACAGTCACCAGACGAAGCCCAGCCTGGAGGAGGCTGGTACTGGGTCTGCGTGGAGAAGGGCAACTGGCTCGGCTTCCGCAACCATGTATCTGGCAACTTCCTTGGCCATAACGGTTGGTTGGGCCTCCATGCTAAGGTCAAGCACCACGAAGCGACCGGATTCTTCTGTGTTCGGCATCACGTTCTTGGTGGGTACCTACTTCTTGCAAAGTATACACAGGGCGAAGAGATGCGGCAGATAGGCTGTGCCTCGGACGGGAAGACGCTCGTCCAGGAGAAGAGAGACGGTGCTCAGTGGATGTTTGAGGAAGTGTAGGTCAGATTTCCATCCTTCTTGTGTCAGGCCTGGGCTGCTCACACTTCCTCGTCTCTAACAATCACTAACAAACATGACAAAGACGCGGAGCAAGGGTGCCGCCCCAGAAGACTCTGCTGGAAACTGTAACCTGTGTTGTGCCCCAGGGACATTTGGATCGCCTTGCGAGTTTGCTTCAAAACCATGGCTTGACCGTTTCCGCAATTCCTTTCCTGCTTCTCATCTTCATGGCGTGTCTATTCTAGCAGTTTTCAAAATTAGGTACCATAACGGCCAAGAGTACCAGAGTGTGTGCCATCAATATGCATGATGTTGCAAATGATGGAGGATGGTTTGAAAATACTGGCGTGAGGTCAAAATTGTGTGTTCATTTACTTTCTCTACAGCATTGGTAGATCATTATCTCCTCAGAACACAGTATATCCCAGACCTTGGGAGCCTACATCCTCATGACAGGCAAGCCCCTGCGCCGTCGCGAGTCCTTGCTCCTCCTGACAGCCGCAGCTCTCTTGCCCTTGACAGCCTCGACAGCCTCGACATCCCTCGTCTGCAGATCCCCCGTCTTCCCATCTGGCAGCACCGCCAGGCCCTGCGTGATGCTCCCCGGTCCAAAGTCAGGCTCACCGCCGAGCGAGCCAAACACATCACCGATGTAGTTGGAGGCCTTCACGCCGTCCTTGAAGGTGCAGTTCCACTCGCCCAGGACACCCTTGGCGATCTCAACGCCGGCGTAGTAGATGTTCTCCACCGCGATCTCGAACCCGTTCTGGTCGTTGATCAGGAGGTGCTCGTAGGCGGTCACGCCGGGCGGGGGCCGGTCGAAGTCAGACCCTGTCCTCATGACGATGATGCGCGAGAAATCGACGAGGCCCTCGATGGCCATCCGCAGCAGCACCTCGAGCGTGGCGTTGTCCTCCTGCGCGCTCATGCAGTAGTGCCCGGAGCCGTTGGTCCAGAGCGTCGTGGTATTATCAAACGCCTCGGCCAGCAGCGCGCCGGAGTAGTAGACATCGCTGGTCGCGCCGTCGCAGAGGACGACGCTCGGGGGCTGGGTGGCCGCGAGGTGGGCTTCGCCGTTGGCGACGTAGAGGTCCCGGTACTCGGCCGCGACGGCGCTGTCGCTGAGGTTCGCCTTGGACGCGAGCTTGAACGCGGCCTGGCGCAGGTCCTCGTTGACCTCGAACACCTCGGTGCCGTACCAGGTCTCGGGCAGGACGCCGGGGCGCAGGGTGCCGTAGCCCACGTAGCCGGTCGTGAAGTTCTCGGGCATCTCGCGGGCGTCGAACTCGTACTGCAGGGCGACCTGGACGGCGTAGCGGGAGAGGGCGACACCGCCCAGTGTGGACCATTCGGGGCTCACGCCCGCGATGCCGCCGATCATGAAGTAGGTCGAGGTGAGGTCGAACTTGTCGGACAGTACGACCGCGGTGATGGTCGCGGCTGCGTTGATCTCCGACTCGCCCGTGGTGACTTGGCAGATTTGAAGATCCTCCGTGCAATGGACGTGAGGGAACAGCATGGAGAGGCCGGGGGTGCTGACGTTAACAGCCAGGAGTTCGCCGAGGCCGCTGCTGGGAAGCTTCTCATACCAGATGTCTGCCTCTGGTGTGAACTGTATGGTTTAGTTAGCAACAATTCGAAAGGGGTGAGAGGACAAGACTCATGGGTGAGCATACCATGCTGATGATGAAGAATTTGGGCGCTATGGGTGCCTCGCGGGTTGCCAGGTTCGTCATGGGGCGCTTGACCGTAGCTGCGGCCACTTGGCTGACGGCGAGCAGCGCTGAGGCTGCTGTTGAGAGGAAGCGCATCTTGAAGACCGTTGAGCTCCTTGAGTGAGATGAAAGATGCTCAATGCGGGGCCGAGGCGGCTTGACGACTACCTAGTAGCGAAGAAAGGCAGCGACGAGGGAGAGAGTATGTAGAGGGGTGCCATCAATCTCTTATAAACATACAGTTGTGCAGGAACGAAGAGTTCACTTTGCGGGCCCAATGAGTGAATAAGTTTCCTATCAGTAGACCCAGACTCCACCCCGTTGCATTAAGAACCAGAAAATTGAATGCGATAATATGAAAAGGCTCGCATTGGTGAAGATCTTATTAACACCCACTTGGTGTGCATGATCATGGGGGCCCACTCTTGAAGGGCCGGCACGCTGAGCTGCATGCATCATACTGCAAGGGGAGAGATCGAAGGTCATGAGGATTACTCACTTCAAGCCACGAACCTCGCCGGCAAGCCGCGAGGGAGAACCGTGCCGAGCTGAATCACCTCCAGTCCGGCGACCCGATGGAACTTCACCATCGCTCGCGGCCCTTATCAGCCAGCCCGGGCATCGGAAAGGCGAGAAAGGGCAGGCGAGAAGGTGGCATGGCCAGTCGGGTCGGTGACGTCGTGCCCAAAGATTTCGGGGTGAACTTCGAGTGGAGAGATAAGGGAAGCATGGTAGTCCTGTGATGGGACTGCTGAGCAACGAGAATTGCTACCTTGAGTCATGTCATCAAATTGCTGAATTGGGCCGCAGAGCCTGGAGGTCTCTTTGCCGATCTTTTTGTGGCGTCCCAGTTAGTCAAATTGGGTGCCGGTGAGGTGACACAGCATCTTGATTGAGATGCTGTTCCAGCTGAGGGCAGTTGTCATGGTTGCCAGGGTCGGCGCTGGCCGATAGCTGATGACGAGTCCCCGGCACTGCGAGAAGCCAGACTGCTGTGTTGATTGCACTTTGGCTGGCTGACCACCACCATGACGCGAGCGGTGTGAGCATCCATAATCGTGGAAGCGTAGATAACGGACGATGCCGGCAAACTTTTCTTTCGGACTCCAGAAATCTTCGGGCCGAGATCAAGCTTTGTGGAGCCTCTTTGGGGCCTTCCTGGGAGCAGTCTCGAAGCGTTCCCTGAGCGACTCGGGCTGCAGTTGGTGTGGGCCCCCAATGATCTGCTCGTAGTGGCGTTGCGCGATGTTCGATGTTCTGATGTGCATTAGAATCGGAACTTCAAAGTCGATCATTAAATAAAGCTGTTTGCCGATACTTGCAAGCTGTTGCTTCCGGCTGGGGCAGAGATCTCCCGAGTCCTGCAGGCAAGTCGGCAGGGTTTCTGGGCCGGATATCGCATGCAAGGTACGCGAGACTGTCTCCACACTGCAACTGCATGGGGCCCGGGCGCCACCAACGAATTGTGGTTCATCTCGTTTTCGTGATATTGACTTGCTAACTCCCTGCCGTGACGGATTGAGTCGTCAAGTCGCACAGAGGTGAGGGGGCTGGATCTCAGGCTGCCCTGGGTTCCTGACGTGCATTCAAGACATCATCTCCGAGGGATGATAGGCTCGCCTGATATTGACAGCTCCAGATTGCTCGTCGTGCTGATCGACGTGCATCTGAGTCACCCTTTTGAGGTGTCTGAGGGGTTCCAGATGTAGTATACAGGAGACGAATCTAATGGATTCTGGTCATATGCGTCGTTCAAGTCTCGATATCAGTTATCAAGGGCAAGTTAAGTGGGTTGCATGTGCAATTATGTCAACATCCGGAGCTTGCATTTGAATTTGAGAGGTGAGATGAAAGGCGTTGGATTGGGTGAACTCGTCTGCAGAAGGGCCCTCCGGCACCAGGCCCGCCCGGTCGAAAACAGGGTGAGACCCAGCACAGCGCCAGCTGGCATTCTTTTGAGACGTGGGAGCGTGACATTCGGAAAGAGGGCTCTGGTGCAGCACACTTGAATCATCAAATCAGCGTCACGAAACTCCGGTTTTATGCTGTATCGCCAGTCTCGTCAATTCCGACTGGCAGCTATTGCCATCCGATATGTACACCTAAACAGCCGGCCCAGCTCCGATGAACAGCTTGTACGACCTGAAGGGACCCTTCCTGTTGTCCGAGCTATTGTACTGCCTCGAGGGGCCCAGCTCCAGTTGGTTTGTGCAGAAGTACAGATACCCATTCAGAATCGCAGCGCTGTCTGCATGCTGGGTCAGTCCGTTCCTCACCAGCGTCTTGACGTAGTAATTCTTCGCTGCGACAGGACCCGAACCACCAGCAGGGACACCGTTCACCTCCTCAGTGATCCTTGACTGGTCCGTCTGCACGTAGTAAATCGCGTTTTGCTCGCTGGCCAGAAGGAAGACTCGGCCCTGGTCGTCCGCCGTGAACCCAGCTTGCTCGGAGGCGAGCTGGCCTGGGTCCTGAACCGCCGCAAGTACCTCGTCGTCCGTGGCGTCGAAGTTCTGCAGGATCTCCTGGGATATGTAGTAGAACCGCCGAGAAGATAAAACGCCCCAGTAGATCTGCCCGCCCTGGAGAGCTATGCCGTCCGATGAGGTGGTGCAGAATGACTTTACCGTCCCGTTCCAGCAGTAGATCGGCTCACCATTATACGAGCCTACGTATCCCGGGTCTGCCATCACAACGGCCTGCCCTGCCAATCTCTTTACCACGCCGCCAGTGGCTAGATCAACGGCCAGGATTCCACCTTTCACTGACGCATCCGTAAGGAAAGCGAAGCCACCAGTTCCGGCAGTGTTGTTGATCCGCAAGTCGTTGAGGTTTGTCCCGCTCGACAGGACGTCATCCGGGAACAAATATGTACTGATCAGTTCCCTTGTAGTCGAATCAAACTGCATGATCTTTGCGCCTCCTGTGACTGCAGGTGCGGTTTTCTTGTACGGAATGCCGCTGTCGAGAACCCAAAACTGCCCATGAGCATCTAGCACCAGGTTCTGCACGTTGATGAAGCATTCCGACACGTTCTGGCCCGGCTGGCAGTTTTGGATCTCAGCTGACGGCCATGGCTCCTCGTCAGCGAAACTGGTTGCTATTGTCACCGCGTTGGTTGCGTTTTCAAAGTTGCGCGGGTAGGTCAGGTAGATATTCTCTTCGAGGTCGACTGCCAGACCTGTTGGTGCGTGCGTGCTCTCATGAACCGCCTCGAGAGCACCGCCGATGATTTTGAAGTCTTGTACGCAGACGCCATTGGTGGTGTTGGAACTCGACAACGCTGGATCGGGGCAGACAGTGGGAAATGTCGCTATGACATGGCCCGCCAGAGAAAGTAGACCGAGTACGAGTAAGTTTGGTGAAAGCATGGTTGCCCAATGGGTGTGCCAGGAACTTGCACCTGTTGCGTCTCACTCTGCCACGGACGATGTATGACCTTAATGTCCAGACGCGATATGCCCGAAGCAAGAGATAATGCCTGAGGACTTTGTTCTGTGATTGCGTACACCAACTCTGTTCGCAGTGGTGTCTAGCATATATGGCAAGAGCGAATTGAGTGATGAGTTGAGATCTTGTGCCGCTAGAAACAAAAATAATGCTGTTTCTTCCCAGGTCCTGTGTTCGAGGAAGCCGGTCGGTCGCACTTGACCCGTTTCTCGGAGAAGTGACGGCTTTATTGCTCCCCCAGGACCACCGCGCCATTGTGGTGTAACAGTGCAATTTAGCCCATGCTGTTATGATGTCCATGATCCTTAGTAATCTCTCCCCGCACCTACATGTGCATGATGTCAAGCGTTGTGCGCAGCGTCGTAGCCGGCATATCGCCAGGTAATTTCTTTTGGGACCCCAGGGTGTTAAGAGATGAATATCTATGGGTTTCCTGACATTTTGTTGGAGAACTGTAAGGTAAGTCCTGATGTCAGCCAACGATGCATCGAGGCGAGAAAAGGAAGTCGCTCCCGAGAGCTTCCGATGGAGGAGACCAAACTCCAAAAACGGGGAACCTTGCATGCGATCAGGGGAAACCTCATTTAAGTCGGACCTGTCATTCTTCTTAAATTGGAAAAATGGTAGTTCTGCAATATACATTTTTCCAGTAGATGTTTCGTATGTCTGCAAGAAGATAGAAGACATCCTGGTAGGTTCCTTTTGGGTCAACTAAGACCTAAGGCTATCGAGGTGGAAGTCGATGGCATTGAAGAGGTACGATAATGGAAGAAGCCATCTGGTATTCCTAAAGAAAATCCTTCAGCCGAGTGTAAATGAAATGATTTTGACGAGACCGCACCTTCCAGGGCCTTTCCTTCATCCGAAGAGTTTGCGCCCGCGACACGATTAAGCCCTGTACCTACTCCCTGTGAATATGTTGCATCACTCAGCCGTAATCCCCTGCACTATATCATCACTTTTCATCAAATATCGGGGCAGCTACCGTCGGACAGATCCGAATAAGTAAACATGTGGGTGCTTGATGTAGTTCTGCAGTTCCAGCTGAACTAAGGTGTTACAAAAAAGAGAATCCTCCTGTGCCTCAATAAAAGGTCCAGCAGCTATTTTTGGTCTCTTGGCCGCGGCTTGTACTAGGAAACCATTCCCAGACGACAATAATACTATTTCTAGCATGCAGCTGGACTTGTAGCACCGTCACTGTGCGACCTTTGGCGGCGAGCACTGCTGACCTAGGAATAGTACTCTTGCAGAATCACCATCACAGACAGTATTCCCACTCATCCTTCAGTCAAATTTGGGTGTGTGATAACCAAATAATCAAAGAAATTCGCCTGAACTATTTCATCAAGATAATGACATAGTCGGCCGCCATGTCTAACGGACCTTTGACGACCACATTCACCCCGCCAGCGGACTGCACAGGCATAGAATTCGGGATCAGACGAACCAATTCCAACTCTTCATATTTTGTCACCACTAGGGACGCATAGTCTTCCTACTTTCCGTCTAGGGTCGTTCCTAGCTCCACTAATTTCAATTCACCGGATATTTGTCTGGACGGCTACCTAGGTATACATCGGCCTGCGTATCAACGTGTTTACTAACCAAGGCAAATGCCATTGAGACGGTTGTTACTTGTTGTCCAAGGTAAGTATCCTGTCCAGGCCCGTTGAACCTGACTTGTGCGCCCTCAGATTACACATACAGCTGACGTAAAGCTCTCAGTATACATACCTTCGGTTGCTTTCCGGGCAATGCTGGAACACATTGGGGCACTGCAGACCTGGTAAGAAGATTTCAATAGTAATTTTGCAGCATATTCGTGAGATGCATTCGGTCTGAAGTCCTTATATCATGAGATTCGAGCAAGCTTTGCAACCCGCGTTCCATGTCCGGTGAGAATACTACTGACCTGAACGGCCAGGTAGCCCTCCAGCTAACACCGCCGTTAAGAAGCCTGAGCTGGTTGGCAGTCAATTTTATGATAATGACTTACTGTGAACCTGGCAGCACATCTCAGCGATTGCAAGAGATATTGAACTCCCTTCGTCACGAGACCGCGCGGAACTTGAGCACGCATCCAAGCCTGCTGAGATTCAGGGCTAGATTTTAGTACTCCTTATAACAAGAGACCTTAGACCGTCCTACTTGGAATGTAAGTTATGGGAATCTCGGTCATGCGCCGGGAACTAGAGTCACTAAGAAATCAATTGGCTGGATACATATAGCCTTGAATTGTTCTGCTTCTCATTGGCTACGGTCGTTATGAGCTGATCTCGGCTCTGTTGTGGACTTGCTCGCGTCGGTGAACGACGGGTACCTTTGCTCAAGTGCACTGTCCCAACCCAAGAGACAGATTGAGTCACCGGTGATCCGAGGCTAATTACGTTCCGTCATGTGCAGGTGGGTGATGCTCCGGAGTCTAGCCGCTGCCGTATCCCAGGCCCGTCAATTCTGCGCCAGTTCGTCGTGCTGTTTGTCAACTGGTCCTATTGCGGATTTCAGCGGCGCCAAGAAGACGAGGACCAGCACACCGGACCGGGTCCAGACGCAGTTCAATCTAACTTGCGCTTCAGGTCGTATTGGATTTATCCGGGCCGCCCAAAGACCCTGAAAGTCGAGTTCTGGTCTGCTCGACGGCCAAGCGCTTTTAAGCGCTTCTATGCTAGCCCGGCGTGCTTTAATATATCAAACAACCGCGATGCTACCCTCCAGGTCTGGACCCTCGGAGTCGAACCCAGAAAATGGGTAAGAACCATGACTATTAAAAGATTTAGCCTCTTAAACTCGCAGTAGTGCTGCACTTTAAACCTGATAGACAGAGCCGCCAGAGCGATGTTATATTGCACGATGCGTCCCCGCAGCACTGATTCGGAAACTAGTCATCACAGGACCAATCTGCTCTATATTGGACCCTTCAGCTTGCTACCCACGGACGGACTTCCATCTTTTCACTTTAGTTTTCGGCGACCTAGATTCCCTTGGCGTCTCGATAGGCACTGGAGTCTGGTCTCCGGAAGCTGCCGTGACCTCAATTGATGCTAGGATCGTGGTGTGGGCGTCGCGTTATCGTACGAGAAGCCACTAATGAGAGGCAGCGTTGCAATATTCACCGCTGTCGTGCTCGAGTTAGGGGTCCAGACACACGACTTTATCAATCTAGACCTACAGAGCTCGACTCCCCCACGGGGAAGTGGGTATAAATGTGCCATACCCATCCGCCTGTCCACGATGGGGAATGATCTTCCTACAGCGTAACTTTGTTCATCTATGACCCAATAATACTGCTGATCGGCGTCGCTCTACGAACAACTCTGACGACAACCATGAAGTTCCTCTCACTCCTGCTTGTCCCAGCCCTTGTGGCGGCCCAGGACATCACCATCGCCAATGTGCAATACTCTGGCAATGGATGTCCCCAGGGAACTGTCTCAACGTCAATCTCCAGTGACAAGACCGTAAGTCTCTCCAACAGTTTGCAAAGCCTTCATGGTTCAGGACATAGCTGACCAACACAGATTGTGACACTCGGCTTCGACGGTTTCCAAACATATATTGGACCCGGAACTACTATCAAGGACCGCACGAAGAATTGCGTAAGCTGGTTCCCTTCTTTCATATGAAAACCCTTTGCTGTTCCTGTTGGATTTGTAGTATCTCTCTCTTCATGTACCCTCTACACAGAGCAAGATTTTCCTTATGGCACAATACTTCAACGAAAGAAAAGCGCAGCATCATGGGAAAAGCCCAATATATCCACCGATGATCAGGAGAAATACCAACAGCCACATTCTGAGTATATCTTGCACCATTGACATATCACTGACAATCTAAATAGCAAATTCACCTCACGCTCAGCTACCCCGCCGGCTACTCCTTTGCAGTCATCGACAGCACCTACCACGGATACGCCCAGCTCGAGGCCGGCGTCACCGGCACCTTCTACAGCCAGTACTACTTCAGCTCGAACGCCTCCAATACCTGCACCACCCAGTCCTCCATCACCGGCGGCGGCATCTGGGCGGCTGGCCAAGTCTACACCAAGGAAGACGTGGTCCCCTCGCCTAACTACGTCAAGTCGAAGTGCGGAACAACCGAGATCCTCAACGTCAACAACCGCGTCGCGCTGACCTCCACAAATTCCAATGCCTTTGGTCAACTCACTGACGACGATGCCACCGTCGATGTGAGCCAACAGGTCCATATTAAATGGTTCACTTGCTGAGGGAACCCCACCTGGCTCTTGTGCTTTGGGACTCGTGCTGCAGCCATGCGGTCTTGGGACATGATCTTGGATTGGGGATTATTTTGCTTCGGTGACCTGCGATCTTTCTTGGGGGTACACTTCATTCAGCACTGAATGTTGGTGTGCAAGCATTTTCTGTTCATATTTGACCTTTTTGACCAGTCAATAAAATCAATGAAAGCTTCGAGTGTGATCCATGGGAGCTTAGAGTCCGTCTGCGGATGCTTGATAAAACGATGTGCAGCACACAATGAGGCTGAGAGCTCTAGTCTCAACGGGGAGCATCTCAGTCCGCCCGTCCGAGAGTTCCACTTTTCACGAACATTTACTACATGTTCTCGGTGAGCTCTTAAAAGCAACACCCACATGACTGCTCGCTCTTAGTTCTGTATAACCTACATATCAGCTTATTAAAAAGCAGGGTCTTCTAGAGCTTATCGTCATGTTAAATCCCAGTTTCTCCGCTCAAGCAAACCTGTTTTCACCCCCCCCCGTCGCCACACCACGGACACTTTTACCTCTGCCGTTGAGCATCACTCATGACTCTATCCACTTTGGCACCTACAGAAGCATAAGTCTCATGTATATCAGGTCTAGTGGACAGGCATGTACAGGGCGATTTCCCCTCGGGTAGAGCCTTCCCATGGCTGAGCAACAGCCGGTCCCATGGGGCTGCTGTAGATGATTTTAGAACGATTGAGATCCGGAGGCTCCTGACTCCTTTCCCGAACGAGGAAAAATATGGAGCAGATGGGAAGGAGAAGAAACCCCTTTACGTTTCTCTGTTACTTCCAAGAGTTTTCGGCCATTCCTTGACTCGGCCACGTCGAAGCCATTTAAAAGTCCGGCCTGCATAAGCGCAGATCCGCCTCCTCCATGCTGCTTGAACACTTTGGAGACAGCCGTAAAATTCGACGGGTACCCAGATGTTCGTGAGGTGCACATGTGCAGGGGATGGCCGAACTTCGGGGGTCCTTTTATCGCCCTCGCTTCTGTTGATTCAGTGGACTGCAAGTTGATGTCTTTTTGGATATAGCGATCTGCAATCGATCTCCGCCTCGGGACATTCCGAGTATCTTGCCAGGGCTCCTTGCCATTCCGCGCGTAGGTTGAATTCTTCCACCAGAGACGTGAGTCGATTCAGCAGCGCTGCAGCAGAGAATTAAACACCTCTAGCCGGACAGGCCGGACCATTGACATCCGTCTCTTACTGGAGACGGCGGATGTGAAGGGTCAGTTTGGCAGAAGCTTTGGTGAGATGGAGGTCAGCGATGATAGGGCCTGGCAGGCTCCACCGGCTGGATCATGCTTGACAGGCCGTTTCTGATGAGACGATCTTTGGCTCACGAGACGTCCAGATTTTTGCTGATCTGATGGCATCCGGAATCGAGCCCCATTCCACATTCTCTCTGATATGCCAACTGCAGGCCTACGAGGTCTTCCCGAGCTTACCGACGAGCTACCGCCGTCGCCATTTCGGGGACAGGCCCCCAGGATTTATGCGGATGGAATTAGGGGTATTTCGCAGGATATCGTTACGCCGAGAGATCATTCTGCAGATGGGCGTTGTGGGAAGAGTATGCTCAAGTGCTCGTTGCTACACATCGGCATCTAGAATCATAACAGTCCTATTTCACAATTTTGGGTGAGATACCTGCACGAAGGGAGCTCGAATTACAACATTCTATAAACAGCGAGTATCAGAAATAGACGAAGAATCTGCAGATCTTCGAGAATGAAAGTACCAGATGCCACACCTTCTCGGCGGGTCGGCATGCGCTGGGCATGTGGTCAACGCAATGGCATACGCAGGGCAGAGACTGCCAAGGCTCTTGGCGGTGCTACTGTCAGGGGCGACAAGGGCAGGATGGGCCTGCAATCAATGCGTGTCGATCGCTCGGGAGAGGCTCCACTGATGTGCCCGCGCCAAAGCTTGTGTGGACTTTGTTTGCTGAGACTCTGCGTGCACCGTAAACTATAATCTGGGAGTTGTCGACGACGAGGACGACTTCATTCCCCATTCCAATAATTACACCCACCAAGTAATATTCACTCAGGGGATGTCATCGATACTGAACTAGCCGACTGATAGTCCAAGATCCCCAGTGTCATTCACTGTGGGTCCGCTGTCGCCATCTGATCCCCACAAGCCGGTGGAGATATTTCCGATTGGAAAAAGTTGCTGTCTCAAGTTTCAAGAGGCAGGCTGTGCCGATCAGCATGCCGGTTGCCAAAAGCACGCCAGTGCCCATAACGGAATAGTCACGGCACTGGTGGAATATCTCAGGCCATTCTTCCAGCCCTGCGAATCTCCGAGATCACGTCCCCGCCAGCACACAAACGGATCCGGCCACTCGGGCTGGGGGCCGCTGACGCGGACGCGTGGAATAAACAGCCGTGAGCCCACAAACCAACCCACTTGGCCTTCACAAACATGCAGGCATCTTGACAGAGGAATGAGGCGGAAACCTGTTGATTTTCAAGGGGAGGTTGTAAACGTCCCCAGTATTTCAATCTATATTCCATTGCCTGCTCCAGCAAGTTCATCTAGAACCGCGCTTCCCCTTATTCATCATCTCGGTGAGCCACCGTTGACGGTGAGCCCCTGAGGCACTTTGTAGACGCCGCAGTAGCACAGGAAAATGTCAATGGAAAATTGTCGCAATGGCTTTGCTGCCAGACAGCTGGCGCACGGTCGTCCGGTCACTAGATGGGGTGCCGTTGTGATAGGTCGCGAAGCGCATTGTAGGCGAGGTAGTTCCCGGCTGCAAGGCTCCAGTGTCACGCCTTGAAAGGCCTCGGTAGAGGAGCCCCCACTGTATACGTAACGATGCTATCCTTCAAATTCTCCCGACGCCAAGGTGGTTTCCATCCGATCAGGGGTTGAAGGCGGTAGACCAAACACCAACACCACGGTTTTGTGGGGACACATGCATGCAGGCCCATCCACACAATGTTTCCATGCAAGGCCCTCCTTCTGTTTCAATCCATATTGGATTGATGGGGGCGACGGCGGAGGCAGATCCCACAGGATCTTACATATATGGCTTGCCCAGCTGCACTCCGGAAAGATCGTCTCTGATCATCATTCATCACGCCTCGCAGGTTTCCGAGTAACTTCTTCGTTGTTGTTGCAGCCGTTCTTTTCCCGGGTCTCCCAATTCACTCTTTTTTCACACTCACTCCACACTATCACCAAGATGCACTCCGCACCTCTCGTTGCCGCTGGCTTCGCGGCTCTGGCGCAGGCCGCCTCACCGACCGTCTCCGGAACCCCTGAGGGTTTCGCTGCCTCGGTCACCGGTGGTGGTGATGCCGCCGCGGTCACACCTACCTCGACTGACGAGCTGTAAGTGTTACAAAACTGTCATCAATGTGTTGCAAATTACATTGTGCTAATTATACAACCAGTGTCTCCTACCTCACCGACTCCGAGGCTCGCGTCATCGTGCTGACCCAGACCTTCGACTTCACCGGAACCGAGGGCACGGCCACCGAGTCCGGATGTGCTCCCTGGGGAACTGGCTCCGCTTGCCAGCAGGCCATCAACAAGGACGACTGGTGCACCAACTACCAGCCCGACGCGCCCACCGTCTCGGTCACCTACGACAAGGCCGGTCTGAGCCCCATCGAGGTCGCCTCGGACAAGACCATCCTCGGCTCTGGCACCTCCGGAGTCATCAAGGGCAAGGGTCTCCGCATGGCCAACGGCGTGCAGAACGTCATCATCCAGAACATCCGCATCACCGAGCTGAACCCCCAATACGTCTGGGGAGGTGACGCCATCACCCTGGCCGGCACAGACCTGATCTGGATCGACCACGTCACCACCGACAAGATCGCCCGCCAGCACATTGTCCTGGGCGAGGACGCCTCCGGCCGCGTGAGCATCACCAACAGCAACATCGACGGCGAGAGCGAGTGGTCCGCCACCTGCGACGGATACCACTACTGGAACCTGTACTTCACCGGCTCCGACGACCAGATCACCTTCAAGAACAACTACGTCCACCACTTCTCCGGCCGTGCCCCCAAGCTCGGAGGCAGCACCGTCCTGCACGCCGTCAACAACTACGTGAGTCCATAACCCTTTCATCCCACCTGACACGCCCAAACACAAAGCTAACATGCTCTTTCCCCAGTGGCACGAGTCCAGCGGCCACGGCTTCGAGATCGGCGAGGGCGCCTACGTCCTGGCCGAGGGCAACGTCTTCGGCGACGTCTCCACCATCTACGAGGACGGCGACGCCACCACCGCCTACGTCGTCAACGACTCCTCCATGGAGTCCGCCTGCTCCAGCGCCCTCGGCCGCGACTGCGTCTCCAACAGCTACGACAACTCGGGCACCTTCGCCATGACCGACAGCTCCGTCCTCGACAAGTTCAGCGGCGCCGACGGCATCGCCGAGGCCGCCGCCGTCTCCTCCGTCACCGGCCTGTCCAGCTCTGCTGGTTACGGTACCCTGTAAAGATGTCACTACTTTTTCTTTACAAGGAAACTGCGATGCGTGTGGTTGCTCGCGGGAATCATGCGAGGGCCTCTTAGAGGCGGGGAGTTAAGATTCGAAAGTACATAGCATTTTACCTCTGACATATAAATCATACGAGGACATAGCAAATTTGACTGCTTCAACCGAACTTGCCTTGATATTTTTCACTGAATGTCGTGACTACATATGCAGTCCTAAATAAGCTAGGCATAATTTGAGCTGTCCAAATGACTCGAATTGGCTCAATGAATTGCTCTGGTCACAGTTCGACATTGTGGTTGTGAGAAGAATTGTGGCACTACCGATAGGCTCATGATTGTCAGAGAGCCGGGTCTTCGGTATACAGCGTTTTAGAGACTGATCATGGCATTTTGTCAATTTCACTGCACATATCCCCCGTATAGGACGGTGATTTGGTTCGACTTTCGGGAATGGAATTACCCCCTTTATCATTCATCTTGCACTTCAAGTAGCCCCCTAGTCCTTGGAGCAGGTCGTTGCACTGAGTCATCGTTTGGTACCAGTCATCCGGCTTGATACGACAACTAACAAATTTAAACGTTGTGCCATAATTTCTTGTAGAATCACTTCCCACAGGTCTGAGGCCCGCCTTCTCGCGGAACTGGAGAACTCACACCGTATGAAAACTTGTTGTCATCATTGTTTCTCCATAGTCTTCTGCTATGTCCGTGAAGCACTTTCTTGTGTCCGTTCACATGCCCAAGAACAAGAATAAGAGCTGTTTCTGTTCCTTGGCATCAGTGTGTTGACTGCGGCGGCGATAGCACGAACTGACTCGGAGCTGGATGGGAAATCAATTGCTTTAGGCATCCATGGAAAGTTTGTCTCAGAATGATCGCCAAAGATCTACCGGGAGCTGGCGACCCCTGTTCTAAGGCCGCTTGGACCAGGTGGGCTCAGCACGGCTTCGAAGGCTACACATCAGCCTTGACACTTGCCGTCCTCGCTCGCGTGACTTTTGACCCTCATTTGACGCTCGAAAACATGGTAGAGTCATGAGACTTCCCTTATTGTGCTAACTCTCGTCAAATTGCATGTGAAAAACACTGTCGACGGGTCAAAGCATCACAAGGAGCGGCGTCTCCCGAACGCACCTTTGTCGCCCCTCAGCCTCGCAAATGCTGCCTTTTGCCCCACTACAGTCACTCATCTCTCGCCGTCGGCGAACGACATTCGGAGCACCCACGCGTCACATCCATCTGGACGCGTCCCACACGTCTCGGGCAGCGTTTCCCAGTTAGCCCTGCACAATACTTTGGAAGCTAGAACGACTGTCCTCGCTGGAAACTACAGGTTTGCGATTCTGACACTTACACCATGCTTCGAAGTCCAGTCGATCCTGCACATCGACGGCCTCCAAATCCCCCAGAACTATGACTTCGAGTGAAACCAAGTGAGGAAAAATGGATCCATCCACAGAGAAAACCATTTGGCGGAGCCGCGCCGAAAAGAAGACCAAAGCACTGATCAGTAGCGAAGAACGACTTCATCACTCTCGACGGTCAAACCTGGCCAAAGACACGATCAAGCACATCAGCCCACATACGAAGCTTGCTCAAGAGCGCTACTCTGACGCGTTTGGCGACGCAGCCCGGGATGAGACTGAAAGGGCTTTCTCCGCCGCCGAGAAAAGACGCAAACTGATTGCACAGCGGCGCAGACGACGCGAAAAGGCGCTCGCAGCCGTCGATGAAGAGATTCATAGAGCTCGGAAAGAAGTCTCAAGAGGGACAGATTCACAAAAGATCGCTTGCCTTCGCCGGCTCGAGCGCGCCAGCAGAAAGAAGAAGGACATAATGTTCAAGCTCCGATCCTCCGATGTTATGGACCCAGAGTCTGCCTCAAGAGGCCAAAAAGCTGGGCCTGCATCATTGCCAAAGACTCATTCGGGAGAGAAGGTACCTCGGACTACAGGGTCAGTGTCCCACTTGCTGACCACAAAGCCCATCGATTACGGTAACGACAGGGTTCGGAATCAAAGTTATCCAGGGCTCTCTGGTGCGAGTACAAGGCTGAAGTCAGTAGTTACAACTGCCTCGAGCTCAAACGCGAGGCAAAAATCAGCACCATTGGCATTATGCTCGCCGAGTCTTGTCGATTCTGTCGGCAGCTTACCAGCGTTGGCGCACTGGTATGACCCACCTCTGTCAGCAGCTCAAGTTGAATACGTCAGGAAGCGAATGAGACCATCAATGGATTATCTGAACCTGGGACTAGGCCGGCGTTACCAAGTCATGGCTGATGACCTCTCAGCGGCTTTGGAGTCAATGTGCCAGGCATTCGACCGATCCATCAAGTTTACTGGCCAACGTGCAGAACAAGCCAAACCAGGATTTCCAGAACCACAAGACGAGACCACTCCCAGGAACGAGAATGTTTTGGGTTCAGAAAAAGAAGATGTGCTTGGCATCACCCCGCCCGAGGAAAACAGAGGGTTCGTTGGCCTTGGAAAGAAGAACAGGGGTGGCTTGCATCTCCGGGCGCAGGCTGCCGTCTCTATGAGCCATCGTCCTCTGGGAGTAAGAAGAAGCCACTCTGACAACAGTTTCCTCTCAAAAAGATCAAAAGATTTTGGGAACTTGAAGACCAAGAGAGGGACAAAATCTGCACCAGGCTTCCTTGGAATCCGCAACATCCGCTACGCTCGTCTCAGACATATGGCAGGAGAGCCAAGAGATGCGTCTCCTTCTCCACAGCGGACCTTTTCCACACCCAAATCAATACAGAATGAATCAGCCTCTAGGGATGGAGACATGAGAGCTCAGCCCGTTCACTCACTGCCAAAAAAGAAATTAAGATCGATTAATGAGTATCCGGGACCGAGATGTTCACAGCGACTTTTGCAGCTACGGAATAAAGCATTAAATTGGCAGAGGGCTAATGCACCACTTGAGCATCATGCGAGCAAGAAAAGAAGAGGAGTCCACAAGTCAGAACGTCTTACCTCTGGACGGCTGCACTCTTCCACCGATCACACCAATGGCACGGAGAAGCTGACCGTGAAAATTCCTGCTGATACTGATATGGCAACCGATCTCCGGGCGTACCGCCAGTGGCCAGGTCGGTACGAATCTGATTCATTCGCATACCATGATCTAATCACTTTGTACAGACGATTCAGGGATCTTGAAGAAGTCCCAGGGCTGTCTCCTCCCTGCCAATTATCAATTCTCAGGCATTCCAGAGTTCGAGTGGATTTGCCCTGTGCGGTCCTGCCGGATGTGTTTTGAGAGTCAAAACAAGCTCGGTTTCCATTTCGTTGTACGTGACTCTGCCCAGCCCGGCCTTGTGATCGTTAAGGAATTGACTAATCCATCCCAGTCATCGCACCATTCTTGTCTGTTCAACGACAACTGTGATGGCACGTTCACAATACTTGGGAAGTACACCAAATACCAGACTGGGAACCACCGCCCTGCTCTGGTCAAATCCAAGGATCCTTTGCCCAGGCATGCGTCGCCAATGATGGATCCCCGACTTCCAGCGACACGAATTACTGTCCATCAGCAGAAGCTTTTTGCGGCAAGGCAGAAGAAGACGCTCTCGCGTACTGCGCCAGACTCGCACAAAGAGAGAACAGTCGACGAGATGATGCTCGACACAAGTTTGTTGTCTCTTTCCTCAGCAGGTACTTCACGTATGCCTTCAATCTCGGGTGCCGAGCACAGTCCACCTGAGCCCGAAGCGTCCTTTGGTAATGATTTGAGCCCACATCATGGAGCACGATCAGAGGGAGAAGGCTCGGATCACAACCTAGGACCTGTTAACGATGGACAGGAAGAAGCGTCCAGTCCGCCTCACAACGCGACACAAGAGAACTGGCGACTGCTCAGAAAGTTCCTCACTGGCAGACAGTTCTATCCACCCAAGAGAGGCCACTTTGCAAGTCTTCTCTCAACTCCGCGCAGCCGGGACATTGTCACAAGGCCAGGAGTGAGATTCATCGCCGACCAACCAAAGAAGGTCCGTCTGCTCATGGTCCACATGACCGGCGAGGAACCTTCCGTGCCATGCGATTCATGTGCATCGGGCCGCGGACCTTTCAAAAAATGTGTCACGATCAGCAAAAAAGCAGCTGGTGAGACCACGAATGGAATCGTCTGTTGCACGAACTGCGCGAGTAAGAAGGGCCTACAGTGCAGTTGTAATGTGGAAGAACTACTTAGCCAGCCACCTGCTGTACGAATTGGCCCCCAACACAAACGCAAAAAGGATGTCGCTTCTGGAGCGAGAAAGCATGCCAGCCCTGTTATCAGCTCGCGAAGTACAAAGGTTGACAGCCGCTTTACATTCGCAGCACACGTTCTACCGTTAGACGCCTCACTTGAGCTCGATTCAAAGCCTTCAAGCGTCCGTCTTTGTTCGGTCGCATCAGGGAAAGTTATGGTACAGCTGGAGGGAAATTCGCCATTTTTGATCGGCCCCCACGGGATGTTCAAGCTTATGCCAGCGATGAGCGCACAGGTCTCAAATGCCTCGGAAGCTGATGCTGTTCTCCATGTATCCACTGTGAAGAGTTGAGCTTGTGTCTGCCTCACCATTTCAGATCGACTGGTGATGACTGCCTGCGAGGCTCCAGGCGATCCGGATGTTTCCTAAGAAGAAGAAAAAGCAGTCAGGCCACCGGTTGAAGGGGGTCTTTATTTGGAGTTGGTTATTTCAATGTTTCAATGGTTTTTGATTATATCGGATGCATTACAGTCCGATGAGGATGTTCTGTTACGATGGGGTTTGTTTGAATGACCTGGGTACCTAGGTAGGCACCCGAATCGCCAGGCCGCGTCCAAGGCCCACGTTTTCTTTTCCCTCAAATATTGAAGGATGCCACTAATTGGAGACGCCGTTGAGAATTACGCAACTGACCGTTTCGAAATGATTCTGTCATCTCTTGTACCGTAGTAAGCCTTGAAAACCCGTCTGTCAACGTTACGCCTGCTTACTTGTGAGTATTGGGGTGGTGCTCAGCTGCGCTTGCTAGTGGGCGCCACGCCAGGTCTCGCTGTGACTCACTAAGACTGCACTATGGTCTCGGCGTGCATTGGGTGAGTCCAGCTACCTAAGTCCCTATCTGGGCAGAGGCAGGCTCCTTGGGCAGATAAACAGGCTGAAACCCCAGCGTTGTATTCTCCCCACGTCGTCACTTTGCCTTCTCACTGCCATTTGAGCACCATATGGAACACAACAGACAACATGACAAGTAGCCTAGCAACCGCCTTCCAGTCCGAGAGGCTCGTCTATACAGCCATACCAGATACAGATGAGATCAAGACATGGTTTCACGAAGGCTTTGAGAACGACCCCGTCGGCCGCGCCTACGCCGACTCAAGCCTCCTCCGGCCACAGACAAAGGCGCGCAGTGACGAAATCCTCGCCGACATCCGCAAAGATTTCCTGGGCGTGCTGATATGTCTACCTCCAGCTGCCTCCGAGAAGCTCGCAGACCCAGATCAGGCTCTGCCAGCCGACGGCGCCACAGCGGCGCCCAAGCCCAGGCCCATCGGCGTGCTGCACCTCGACGACGAGAGCGGCTCCATGTATCGACACCACCACCGACTCTGCGTCATGAGCGTCTCCATTGACTCTGAGTACCGTGACAAGGGCTACGGCTCCGAGGCTATCAACTGGGCGCTGGACTGGGCTTTCACGAGGGCTAACGTGCACGCTGTCAGCCTGGGGTGCCTCGAGTTCAACGAGCGGGGGAAGCACTTGTATGAGAAGCTGGGATTTGTACCCGAGGGGAGGTTCAGGAAATGTCACTGGCATGAGAGAAAGTGGTGGGATGTGCTGCTGTACTCCATGTTGGAGGAAGAGTGGCTTGAGCTCAGGAACAAGGATAAGTCGTGAGCCTTCGCTGGAACGCCAGGAACGATCTTCCGGGTAGCACGTAGGTGGCCAATGCAGCTTCATAATTCGTTGATTTTTTGCCAAGTCAATACGGAGAAGACATTCAGAGGAGCTTAGGTCCGGTGCGGTTTGGATGCGGCCGCTCCATGGTACGACCGTTTGCCCGTAGCCGTACTTTGCTTAAATCCGCCCACTAATACCGAGTGCCCAACGTATAATTGAGCTCGCGCTCAGACTGTCGAGTCCTGATTTTTTGTTGTCCCATGCTGAAGACATAGGATAGTAATTTTGATGCCCCTCTGTGTAACCAAAATTTAATTTTCACATTAATTCTCAAGATGGCCTCACCGAGCATGGCCAATGACAGCTTCAACTTCACTACGCCTGCGAGACCTCTGACATGGCTCATAACAGGCTGCTCCTCAGGCTTTGGGCTCGCCATCGCGCGGCACGCACAAGCCAACGGCCACAAGGTGATCGCAACCTCCCGCAATCCATCCAGGACCCCAGATCTGGTGCGCGAGATCGAGTCCAACGGTGGGATGTGGGTGCCTCTCGACCTCGACGACCCGAACAGCGCCAGCGTCGTCAACGACTTGGAAGCCCAGGGCACCGAGATTGACGTGCTCGTCAACAATGCGGCCTTCGCCCTCCTCCACGCCACCGAGTTCATCACCGAGGACGAGGTGCGCGCACAGTTCGAGACCGTCTTCTTCGGGCCGTACAGGCTGACGAGGGCCGCCCTGCCGCACATGCGCAAGAGGCGGTTCGGGATTATCGTCAATATCAGCACCGGGGCGAGCTTGGAGGGCCGGGAGAGCATGGGGGTTTATTCTGCGTCCAAGGCTGCTTTTGACGGTACACAGTCTCCCGATCTATCAACATCAATTTGAAGAAACTGACATCAGACAATAGGTCTCACAAAGGTTCTGGCCAAAGAGGTCGCCGAGTTCAACATACGGACGCTCACTGTTTACCTGGGCGGCTTTAACACCCGTTTTCCTTCGTCCTTGAGGACTGGCAAAGAGGCTCTGTCTGGTGATTATGACGGGTCAGCCGTTGGCAAAGCACTGCAATTTATGCATGGAGGCAAGTATGTTCCCGACGGAGACACGTCGAAAGGTGCTAGGGTCGTATACGACGTGGTTATGGGTGAGGGAACCGGAGCTGGCAAGGAAGGGGAGCCGAATCTACCCTTGGGTAGGGATATGGAAGCTCGTGTTAAGCTCGTCCGGGACCGCATGGACCATTGTTGGGAGGTGTTTGGCGATGCTGCTACCAATGTATATGTTGGAGCAGAGAATTGAGCACCGCCGGGGATGATGGGAGAAGGCGTCACTTATTGTCGATATTTGGAACACTGCGGTCGCAATATTGTACTCGCAGAACAAAATACCATATATTCTTCTGTCTGCCCCAAAATCTGCCTATGATTGGCACAACCTCAGAACATCCCTAAGCCACACCGGTACTCCCTACCAAGACGGGCTCCGCAGCACTCGACCACAAACCACTGACCCTTCAGTCATCCCCACCACCTTCACTGAGTAGGCTTGGCATTTCGTCGCTGAACGTGTCGCTCAGCATGTCCTCGCCAAGCATCTCTTCCAAAGTCTCGTCGTCCAATAGCAGATAGCCGAGTTCCTCCTTGGTTCTGAGTATCATGCCATATGCTACTCCCCAGAGCACCTCTACAGACGCGAAACTGGTGGCAGAGTAGCTAAGCATGGAGCCAACGAATGCTTCCAATGCCTCCAGATGCTCCTCCCTGGTAATGATCTCCGTCGCGTGACTATGAGAGCCGATAACGTCCTCTTGGACTCTTCCAACCCAGTCATCCCAACATGACAATGCGAAGCTGGATCGGATCTCGTTATTTATGTTGTAAAGGTCGGCCTCTGACATGAGCTGATCACTGACAAGAGCCACGTGCTGGATCTTCGGGAACATTAAGATGAGCTCAGCTAAGTCGCTGTTATCATCTGAAGCTGCGAATCCGTCTTCGAAAGCCCTATCAAGTCCGAATCCGAGCAGTTTCACGGTGTTGAGAGCCTGGTAGATCAAGTTCGTGCCCGCCTCTTCCAAACAAGCCATCACATCCTCCGACAGGCCTACAAGACAGAAGAAGTTTCGAGAGGCCTTCCACGGGAGCTTGATGGGAGGGAAGAAATCAGTGGTTCCGCCTTGCTCGGTCTGATTCAGGCACAAACAGTTGTCGTCGAACAAGCGTTCACCCTCGTGTCGGCATTCTGTGTTGACCATTCTCAGACTGCGAAGCTCGCTTGTCAAGTCTCTGACTTCCTTCAATGGAACGACAACGGCCTGAAACTCTGGAGTTTCTTCATCGTCATCACTCGGGGAGAGATCCGGAAACGGTGTAAAGTCCAATCGGAAACGGTAGACGAATGTATCTGGAATAGCATCGTATGCCATTTGCCAAATCCGGATGCGAAGTTCGGCAGGAAGGTCAGGGAAGCAGTGGAAGTCTTTGGTTGATTCTCCTCCATGCGGATGGAGGGACGGATTTTCGATAACCGAGGCCATCATTGCTTCAGTGACAACTGTCAAGTTGACTGGAGGGCCTATTTCTTGTCAGCTTTTGCGCCTTCCTCATCTTCCCACGATGAATCTAGGTGATTGGATCCCGTTGGGAACGGTAACATGTTCCAGATCGTTACTGACAATTACAGATCCAATGAAGAGTTGTGCCACTGGGGCTCTTGTCGGTTGGCTGGAAGGTTTTGTATTCACATGCTTTTACTGCGTGGCGTGAAAGCAGACGTTGCGATTCAGGAGCGCCGCCGTGTGGCGGACGGTGGCAGGTGGGATCGTTTGGCCAGGGGGGTTTCGCGCATGCAACTGCTCTGATAGGCTTGGTGAAGCAAGCAGCCAGTCGCGTCTAGGCGAGTAGTCTGCGCTGACGCTGGCGCCCGTTGAGCTGCCTGATGGCACGAAGGTGCAGAGGCAATGCGCTGGAATGCCAGAGACAACTCGGCTCGCTTTTGGTGTGTGTAGAAGGAGTTTTCTCTACCAGAACAAATGAATACGCCGTCTGGGATTCATTTGCTGAAAGTGGTGTCGGACGACGGGGACTAGACCATGAATTGTTCTGCAGGAGTGGTTGGAAACATGGGCGAGCTGGAGGTGCTGCTTTCACTGGAATCAGTACTTCCAGCGCTTGCGACAGGGAAAGAACGTCCCCGTTTGGCTTACGTCATCCTACAGTGCTGCCAAGCTACAAGCAAACAGTAGCCCGTTACTCTTGCAATTTTCTCTTTTGCTGCCTGATTGTTCAGTCAGTCTCAAGCATCGGTTCAGAACTCTTCAGTCAGCAATAGTGACCTGCACGTCAATCAAGCATTAAGACCTGCCCATGATTTGTTGTCTGTCCCTTCCCACTTGATCTCTCCGTTAGTAGGCATCTTGCACGAATGGCCTCCGGTGGTGGGTACGGAGTGCTCGTTGGACCATTTGGACAAGTCGTGCAGTCTTCCTTCCGCTTTCCTCGCTGCAGCTATCATTCCTAATCGCCAGTCCGGTAAGGTAATGATCAAATAGTAAATTCCAAGCCATTCACCACCAACATGCTGTGGTCACCCGAGTTCTATATTCCAAGAGCTTCGGATGCAAAAATAATGGTGGGTGCCTAGATCCAATACGTACGGTATTCGTTGCTGCCACCTGTGATCGGTACCTGTGGACGACATTCCGAGTGTTCTATTTGGAGTGTCCTTTTCCTTTCACTGCTTCCAGACACACAACGACCAAGCTCAAAGATGAGCATAGAATACCAGAACGATTTTATATCCATCTTGACTTTCTTTCGGCTACCGATACATAAGAATCCAGAGAACCTCTCAACCTAGTGTTTACTACTACCACCGTAATCTAGACGGTGGCATCGTTTCCTCGCCTTCTACACCTTGCAACAGAGACCAAGACAGCTTCTTATCCGACACGCAAATCTGAACCAGTGCCAGGCAATGCCCTACCCAGCCAGTGGCGACCGGCAAGTAAAAGCATTAATCTGCGGCGTCTTGAAAGCAGCAATAAGCGCCATGATAGACGAGTAAGTCCCTACGCCGCTGACAACCAGCGAGCCCAGCGCATAAAGCGTCAACAGGATGCACGCCCACCAGTACTTGCCAAAGTACCCCCGAACCCACCTCTTCATGCCCGAGTCGCGGCGCTGGACCTCCCCCGTGTGCGGGTCGAACGGCGGCTCGCCCTTCATGGCCTCCCGCTGGACGATGAATCCGAGGCCGAGCAGCGCGGGGAAGGTGTAGGTGAACTGGACGAAGAACATGGCCGCGGTCAGGCCGACGAGCCCGAAGAAGAAGGGGATGGCAGCCGAGATGAGGAAGGCGATGGTCCAGTAGATGGGCACCACTGCCGCCCAGTAGTGCTTGCCTTTGCGCGTCGTCAGGGGCGGGAATTTGAAGAACTCGATTAGGACGTTGTTGTATATGACCTTGACCCCTATGTTGCCGTATAAGACTGCAGCGATAAGGCCGCTGAGGACGCCCAACATATTGCAGGCTGTCTGCCAGCCATAAGGAGACAGGCCATAGTATGAGACCTAGGAGGTAGACTCGTTAGCCATCAGTCCTACATGGTAGGGCATGAAGGAGCACCTACACTATTGGCATACTGGCCCTGGAAGTAGTACACATAAGACCCATAAATCATATACACAGAATATATGAAGAACTGTGAAGCCCACATAACCTTGAGGAAGTCCCGCGGCCGCTGCAGTTCAGCCATGAACTCAATGAACAGCTGCGCCCCGGCGTACGCGTAGACGCCCTGCATGAGACCGACCAGCCCGCCGATAAACCCATTGTCGGATGGTGGGATCGTGCCGTAAGTCTTCACTGGTGGGTACGAGCCATCATCAAGCGGTGCGATCGAGGCGCCCCCGAGTGCAGCTCCGGCCCCACCAGCCTGGGCGGCGTCGTAGTTTGGCTCGCTATGTGCGATAACACCCATCGAGATGAACATCACCATCAAGTTTATGAACACGGCCCAGTTTGCCAACCATGTGAACTTGTTCAGCGTTCTGATTTGGCCCATTGCATACCCGGCGAGTGCCCAGATCAGGCAACAGACGCTGTAGCACAAGCGGAACTTGGAAACCTGGGAAATGCTTTGCCCGTTCTGGATGATGATGTTGCCAACGGAAAGTAGCAGTTGAATGCTCTGGATGGTGTTCACGAGCCAGCGGAACCACCTTCCATAGAGTCGATAAGCGAGATCGCCGTAGTTCTTGGCCGGGAACTCGTAGCTGTCAATGTTAAGGAACACTTTCCAGAGTAGATATCCAGACCTGCGTTCATTCTTCGTCAGCGAGTGACCAATATCCTGAGGAGATGATCCCATTCTGAGGTAATGTCACTCACACCCCGGCGCAGGCCCCGAAGATCGTGTACAGGCCAAAGCCCTGGCCCCAGCCCATGGTCCCCAACGCGAACCCGACACCGTATGGGCCGAGGATGTCAGTCGTGATCAGGTAAAAGCATGCCGCCGCCGTCGCCGTCCGTAAGGCGCGACTAGCGTTGGTCCACTCCTCTTCCGAGATGGTCGCACGGATCTTTGGGTCACTCAGGTTCAGCTCGTGGATGGCCTCGCTGCTGCTCGTTGCGGACCCCTTAAGCTCGCGGATACCGCCGTTCTTGGAGGGCAGCAGGACGTCCACGAGACCCAACTTGGGCCTCGACTCGGCGCTTGCGTCCTCTTCGGCGCGTGACAAGGCTGCATAGTACATGTACTCCTCGAAGGTCACCTTCGGATCGTGGAGGAGACGCTCCTGAGGCCGGAACGCGACAGCACGTGTGCGTAGCTCGCCCACCTCGGCGCTTCGCTTCTCCGGGCTTGTGGAACCATTGTTGCCATGGTCAGCCTCTTCGAGGACGCCGTCGCTCATCTTCGATGAATGCTGTGGAATGCAGTGGAGAGAGACTATCGTGGAGTCGAGATGAGGTGAAGAGGTCAAAGCCACAGTTAGGGTAGGGAATGGCCAGATAAGGCTCCAACGCGATGGTACAATGATACGGACAAGGGGTGCTAGAATTGCCCGAAATAGATGACGGTGATACTCTGTTGCAACTGCCGCATCCCCCGCAAGTCAACGGTGCATTCAGTCTGACGGGCTGAATTTCCAAGAAATTGTCGAGTGGCTGTCTATTCCCAATAGGCAAGTCGAGTACAACATGAAAACATGACCCCTCCTGCTGATGATTGGTAGCACTTGAGACATCGGACTATGTGGCTGGGCGCTCGCAAAATCCCGTCAGCCATCAAGGTTTGAACCAATGTTAGGATGGTTCAGAACCCGGATCGCTTATCTGCGGAGGACCCCGGCAAGTATAGGTGAAGCCTGCCGGTTTCCAAATTGGACCAGTCGAACCCGTGGAGCTTGTGTGTGGTCGGAAAAATCAAGGGTAAAACAGTAAGTTTGAGCAGCCATGGCAGCGAGTCTTTCTGGTGGGGGGAGGGGCAGCTTGCATGGGAAGCTTATCTTGGACAAGCTTTTGTCGCGACTCGACTCCTGCTTTGGAAGGACGAATGCCTGCGCGTCATCCATATCAACATTGGGAATTAATAGATCAGATTCGGTCTTCACAGCTGTTCGGATCGCCCCAATGCAACCTTTCCAGCCGAAACGTTCTTGTGTGCTGCGAGCCCACGTAGCATCGTTCCCACGCAACCACAGGGACAGACTCGCCAACATGCATTCGTCGATCAAGTCGAGAGACTAGCGCCGCTTCTTGAAGCAGAGCTCGAGGAATGCTGTCATAGGGACTCGAATGTGGTGGTTCACGACCACACCAGTGTGGACTCCTGCGGTCCAGCGGCTCCTACTCCTCGCCGGATAACCGAGACTTTGCAGCTGCTAGTTGTCCACCTTCCTAAATCGACCACGAATGATGCAGATGGCGCCGAAATCAGTCGTCATTGAGTGATTTAGACTTCCCCGGCCGTTAATGAGCGTTATATCCTGAACTGATTGTCCTGTATAGGCCCTAGCAGAGCCATTTCCCAATCATTGCCATCGTTCAGCCACAGAGCCGGGTCTAACTGATCGAACATCTCGTTCGACCACATGCTGTCGAATTGCCACGCATCCCCTGCTGACTCGGGCGGCAGTACGCCTTGCCCAGCGATTTCCATTTGTTTCTGAAAAGCAGCGAGGGCATTGTCCTCGCTGTACAGGGGCTGTCGTCCAATGGGGGCGGTCTGGGCTTGTTCTGTTACGGCGCCGGAGTCCATCATCTGGACGTCTTTGCTTGCTCTTGTGTTCCTCGTCGCAGTATCGGTGGTGCGCTCTGTTGGTTTCACACCACCGATAGCGACGATTTCGGCCCATTTCTCCAATTTGGCGCGAGTGATCAAGACTTTTTTCGCGCATAGATACCAAACGTCGTTGTGCCAAGCCCCGCCGGCTCCCTCATCAGTGAGCTCTCGGTGTACCTGTTCGCAGCGCTGTGCCAGGCTTGCCAAAATTCCGATGATATCAATATTCAGCCCTGGCTGCTTCTGAAGTTTAGATCGAAGAGAGGCGACAACGCTAGGTATGGTCGGGTCAGTGACTTCGCGGAAATGAGAGGCCGGTATCTGTGTTGGATCTGTAATGGGCGGCGGTAGCTTCATTAGAGCAGAGCCCCGACTAGCCGTCGATGACTTTGCCGATTGGGTTTCGGTATCGCTGCCTGGTTCGAATGGCTTTAGAGGAGCAAGACCGGCCCCAAACACGGAGTTTTGGGAGGGCCACACAGCCGAAGGATCCCAAACAATCTTCTGCGGAATCAAGATGTCTGGCACAGTGTTTCCTCGTCGGGTTTGTCCTGGACCAAGAAGCTTTGCCCATCGAGCCAGCATTGTGATCCCGTAGACTACTTCCAGCATTACAAAGATCGGCATGGAGGTATAAAAGTCTGTGGGCATTTCAAACCACTTCTCAAAGAAGCCCTTCAGTGCGTATTGGGCGCGATACAAGCCGTCGAGGGACGACGAGCCATTGAGAGCTACGGAGCTGAGTGACTCTTCCAGTTTCTTCAGACGGTCTGCATCGATAGGAGGCGGTTCGTGGAGGTGAAGCGTCACAAAGGCGAAGTATACCTGGAGCAGTCCTGGGGGAGGTCGCCGTCAATTTCTCCTTCAGCTTGTCTAGAGAGATGGGGTCAACTTACTGTTGTCAACCAAGCTGGCAGGTAACGATGATTGCAGCCTGTCGATCTCCCCGTGGAAGGCAACCTGATAGGCTGCAGCAGGTGCCTTAAGATAGACCGACACATCATCCTCTTCATCTTCCTGGGACGTCCAATTGTGTATTCGCTCCGTCAAACGTTGTACTTTGACCAGATGGACGAGCAGGAGATCCGATTCGTACTCAGAGGCTTTATCCAGGTCCTCGAGACACTGTCTTGTATATTTTGAAAACCTCATGGGCAATGCCTTCATCAACCCAGTCCCGACTCTGTCGAGTATCATGTCAGCACATCTGAAATTCAATTTGCCCGTGGACTCAACTTACGAAGAGCTGAGGAACCAAACACCTAGTATTGCTCGCCTATCTTCGTTTGTTGTTCGATTCGGCGCGGGCGGATTTAAGACCATGACGTTGGACCTCTCCTGGACCTCAGGCGACCTGTTCAAGCCGAGGTCGGCCAGCAAGGCCTGAGCCAGATGCAGGAGGTTGTTGAGCTGGGCATGCATAAGACAGTGATTTTGGTACCAGGCTAGCATCACCAGTATTCCCTGGAGCAGGTTCATTGACCGGTTTGACTCGACCATCATTTCATGCATCAGATGCTTCGTCAAGGCAAACATCTGTCCACGCATTGAGTTCACGTCCGATATCGAGGCAGCCATGCAGATGGCGGAGAACAAGAAGGGCCGTTCAGCCTTGAGGCGGTCAGGCGTTGCATCCGGAGGGATGATAACAAATGGAAACACGGGGGTGAGCCTGTCTTGATAGATGGCCAGCAGTTCCTCGTCCGAACGTCTCTGAAGTGGAACATCACCCGCTTGAGCTCGACAAATACATCGGGGGGGAGCATGTCGGTTCCAGGACTGAGGTATGCGTATGACATTTGCAGTAGCGTTGGAGGAGATCGGAGAAGGCCCTTGTGATGAACCTAATGCCATTCAAGGTCAGCATGGGCAGAATGAAAAACACCGGTAGAGCACATGTACGCACCGGGCTCGTCCTCGAGTTGTGACGACGAACTCTGCCTTGTCCTTGAGTCGTCGGTGGGGAATTCCCCTGATGCCCGAAGGAGGTCGACAAGTCCATTCAGCCGTTCTTCAAGTTGTGATGTCTTACTGGGATAGGTGTCAGGTTCGCCAAGACCAGGGTGGCAAGGTCGGCCTGCATAAAGGTGAATGATAGACTTACGAAGCCTTGGGTGTTCGTTTCTTGCGGGGCTGGTGTACCTGGCCTGTACAGTCCTTCCCCAGGCGCTGGCATCTGTCGGAATGTGAGTAAGCAAGCAACACTCTCGGGCGCAGGGAAAGGAAAAGGATCGAGAAGTCAGGGTGGAGTCGACGTCGAAAGGAGGGTTGCAGTCACCTGTCACACGGAGTTCCTGGCTCATCGTTGCTTCGGAGGCATTTGGCCTGCAGCAGACACTCGGTCAGTGGCTGTCAACTGCATCGAGACAGGATGCCCAAGAGGGCGGGTGCACCGGAAGTGGGTTCCCTTCTCACCTTGGCGGTCGCACACACTGCGCAGGCGCTGCCCCATTTTCCCTGCTGGCTCTTGGAGCCATATACGGAGGACAGAGCCGAGACGGGCTCGACACTCCGGCGGTTCATCACGTCGGCATTTATCACTCGAGCTTGAGCATACGGGGCGGGTGTTAGGGGCGGGATTGTCGTACGGGAATGTGGGTTTTTGCTGCGAGAGCCCATGTGTCAGAAGAGGGTGGGCGTGAGGACAAAGTCCGAACGCTGACTATCCGGTGTTTCCGTGAAACTCCGTTTCTCCTTTCCCCATCACTTTTAACTCGTTTCGGGAAAGCGCATTCGGTCATTCTGTGAGGTGAGAAGTGACATTGATTCTGACTAAGCCATGCGCAACTGTGAGGCACGGGTATGGAGCTTCACTCCTAAGGCCTCGCCAGATATCTCTCCTCTGCCTCCTGCCTAGGTATCAAGTAGGTCTCAAGCACCAGTAGGCACAAAGACAAGCCGTTTCGACAAGTCTCATGCCAAATCGGCCACAATACTCCGGACCTGAGCTTTTCTAATAACAATGTTCCGTCCCCTCATGTCTGCACCCCATGTGCATGTGCTCAGGTGTGCCAGTGTGCACATTGATCAAAAAACAAAACCAGAGCGAGTACTGGTCATCTCATCATGAAATAACTCCCCTCAAACCAACGCCCTCCCTACTCCCAGTCCATGTCGAGAACCTGTCGGACCAGCTTCTCATCCTCGGCTCCGGTCTCACCACTCTCACCATGACCAGTACCGCCATTGGTCACCCGTTGGTCCCGGAACTGACTGCTCTGCCGAATGGCCCGCTGCTGTGCCACAAACTCGTCGATGTCCTTCTGTGGGTTCTCCGCCATGTACTTCGTCGCCAAGCCGTAAGCCTCGAGGAATCGCTCAGGGCTCATCAGCTCCTCGCTATCTCGCAGCTGGTCATTGAGGCGGAGGCAGGCGTCGGACGCCACAATCTTGTGTAGGACAGACTGCTTGAACCTCGCCTTCGCCTCGGCGGTCCACTTAGTGACTGCCTGTGGTCCCTGATCGACAATGGCCTGCGGGGCGATGATGGGGTAGTCCTGCTGATAGGCCGGGGTGTTGGGGCTGTCCACCTCGAAGCGTTGAGGTATCTTTCCGTTCTCCGCGTACCAATCGCGGCCGTGCTGCTTGTACAGGTAGGCTGTTGCTACCTCTGTGACCGGGCGGATCACCTCCTCCGGGACACACCAGAGGCGCACGTCTACAGCACGGTGACCGTTGATGCCCTTGGTGATGTCCGTCCAAAGCTCGTTGATCTCCGCGAGTGTAGTCTTGTCGGCTCCTTGGAGCCACTCGCCAACAGCTTGGCGATCCGCCAGGTTGTAGTCGCCCGTCGTGTTTGCAAGACAGAACTCCCTGCCGGTAGACATGATGTAAACTGCCTTCAGATTTGGGTCGTTGGCTGCAGTGACGCTGATCATGTTGAGGGCGATATACAAAGCCTCAAGCTTCGCATTGTTCTTGGTCTTCTTGACGCAGGTCACGGTGTTCCAGGGGGACACAGGGTGGAAGAACACAGCAGCTCCCGCTTGTCCGTCGTCGTCATCATAGACAACGCCTTCGATGGAAAGAACAAGTGTGTTAGGATCAGCTTGCAGATTTCCGGTAGAGGGGTTGACACCCTGGAGGTGCAAGACGTTCTTGTCCGGGTCGTATGCCACTGGAAGATCCATGGCGACAGATCGGTGCTTGATGCTCTTCTCTGGGTCGAACAGGCGAGCGATGGGCTGGTCGTTTGCATCAATAGCTGATACGTAGTAGTCGAGAGGCTGGACAGAATCGCTGCTGGCACCGTCTGTCTGGTACAGCTGGGCGTACTTGGTATTGCGCTGCTTCATTGACGAACCACTGGCGGCGATCTTCACTTTCGCAGGGGTGAATTGAGATGCCGGCGTGGTGAAAACGGACACTCCAGAGTCGAACACAGACTCGCCGTCACCGCTGTTCTGCGACATTGGAGAAAGCATGATGGGGGTCCGAGGCTCAACAGTGAACGCGTCGCACTCCATCGGGGCACCATCCAACTGAGAGACGCTGTCAACGTTGTTTCCGTTCTTGCCGCAGCCCACGAGGAAGCTGTCGAGGGTGTCGATGTCGAAAAGGGCAGCCCACTCCAGCAGGTTGTCCTTCAGCTCACTTACGGTCAAATAGGCGTCATCAGCCATGGACTGAAGCTTCTTCTGAGGCCAATTGACAAACATGTGGTCCCGCATTTCATCGGTGATACGAGGGTCGAACATGATGACGAGCGGGTTGAGGATTTCGCCGCGTATTGTGGTCGATCAAACGGGAAATGATGATTGTAGGCAAAGGAGAGCTTGCAGTCGAAGTCGACAGGCAGTGTCTTGGAAAGTCAGGAAGCCGCTGAAATTGAGTGTAGAATGAACGAGTAGACTTTCTGATCAAAATCTGGTGGACGGGGCAAACGGGTGTCAGTGGATGAACTCGGCCAGGTTGGTGTTGAAGTGCTGCTTCGAGTACCGACAGTTCAGTGTAATCATCTGGGGGCTGGCGTTGACGAACGAAGGTTTGAAGGCAAATTGGCGAAGCCACAACTGACGGTCGAAGTGGTCAAGTTCAGTCTCCTCAACTTGAAAGTTGAGGTTGCAAAATCGGAAGGGACGCCGAGTTTTCTTTGGATCCCAGGTTTTTAATACCTTTGGGAAGTTCATCTGATGTTTCATTGTAAATATTCACAATGGGCACAAGCTGTGACCTGGCCAACCAGAGGCCAAGGAAAGAGCTTGCGCAGTTTCCTGGCCTGCAGCCTTAGTTTTCCAGATTCCCTCAGTTGGACTCCAGTACGTGCTACAAAATGCAAGCAAGAGGTCCTCATGGCTAACATCGACGCAGGTAACCTGACCTTTCGCTTTCATTTTCTTGCGTAGCCCGTTTGCCATTTGAAGTCCCAAAACCAACCTTCGTTGGCTTGTGAAGCTTCGAGATTAGAATGATCTGCTCAGTAGCTACTGCGGTAGAAATGAATCGTCAATTCTCCGACAGATCAGGGTCAAGGGCACTTGGCTGCAACGGTCTGCTGGGTGGTAGTACTCATACCTCCTGCTTGTATCCCTCCCAAGAGCTACAGATGGAGGTCAAATCCAGTCAACCGCAACTGAGAAAGCCAGAGCGAGCCAAATTACAATTTGACAGTGTTCAATCAGCTTCTCGCTATCGAGAACATTTCAGGTTGTTAGGGCGACTAGAGGTCGAGTATCACAAAGCCCGCTATCCCTTGTTTCCGACCAAGGTTCATGGCGGCCGCAAGGTGGCCCGTTGGGCATTCCAAGGGCCCCCTTGCTGGCTCTCACTTGCGTGCTCATTCTTCAACCCCATTCCACAGGACCGCGCTTGATTGACACGGGTACAAGCGATCTCAAACACTGGAAGCCGAGTTCTCAGTCTCGCTTGCGCAAAGTATGGTGGAAATTTTGCAATCGTCAAAACCAGGGGCAGAGTCATGTTTGTGAATCCCTCCCTATCTTGGACTCTTCAAGGTCGTACACCTATCCCAGTCCGTGTTACTATCTAATATCTTCCAACGCCTTGCTGACCCACCCCATGTCAGTGCCAGATCCCTTGGGCACCTGGCAATCAAAAGAAGCAAGACATCAACCACACAGAGTGAAACACCACCACGTTGTCTTGAATTCCAACCAGCATCATGCATTCAACGGTGCGCCCCTGCCGGCCCGCGATTCAACGGGGCGCCACAGCCGTCCCGCTATATACGAGTCATCCCCAGATCTTTTCTCTGCTGCCCTGTTATTGACTGTTTTGTACTTGATGCAGGATCTCGCGCAAGTTACCGATAGCAAAGTGATGCGTCCCGCCTCTTCCTCTCTGTGTCGGTGCCTACTATTTGAACATGTACGACAGACCAGGCCGCGCTTCACACGAACGAGACGACTTCCCACCCTATATTTCGCGTGAAGATGTTGAGGAGCTGAAGGAGTTGGACGGCTCCCAGGAAGAAATACTTTTTCAAGATGGGAAGCCAGTTGCGCATTCTCTGGGCACCAGCAAGACAACCCGATGGGCTCTAGGCTGTCTCCTGGTCTTTATCCCAGGCTTTCTACGAAACAGATTAGTGGTGGGACTTGTCCAGCTACTCGCCCCTAGTTTCTTGCGATCAGGTCCCAGCGAGCCCAAGAAGCTCCATCCGACAGCTTGGTTAGGTGAGCTCGATATCCTGTGAGGCGGTGCTGGAGGATGGACCGTGTGCTGACAGTATCGCAGACGGCATGCGCGGTATCTCGGCTCTCTGCGTTGTGATATACCACTCGAGTCTCCTCTGGTTCACCTGGGAACTCCACGCGCCTTACATGCCTGGTTCATACGAGATCCTAAAGCTGCCAATCATCCGCCTATTCATCTCCGGCCCTCCTCACGTCTCCGTCTTCTTCATCGTGTCGGGCTACGCAATCTCATACAAGGCATTGAAGCAGATCCACCAAGGGCGCTTCGCCGACGTTGGCTCGACGCTTGCCTCGTCTTTCTTTCGCCGCCACCCCAGGTTGTTCATGCCGGCAGCTGTCGTCACCTTTTTCTCGGCCCTGATGACCCAGATGGGCTGGTACGATCTCCAGGGACTACCAGGGGTAGCCATCCCGACGCGGGAGCCACCGCACGCCGGAAGCCTCAGGGACCAGATGGTACACTTTGCCTTCATCGAAATCTGGAACACCGACCCGATCGGCCAAGAGCATGCCCGTGGCGGCGTTCCGCGGAACGTCCAAAACCCATACGATGCTAACCTATGGACGTTGCCAATAGAATTCAACAGCTCAATGGTCATCTTCATGTTCCTAGCAGCGTTCAGCCGGGTTAGGAATCGGGTCAGAATAACAGTCGCATTGGCATTAATTATCTACTTCGAGTACTTCTGGAGCTACTGGGCGCTGTTCCTGTTCCTTTCAGGCATGCTCATCTGCGACCTGCACTTCGAAATCGACGACTACCGCTCGCAATCTGCCAATAACATGATGTCAGGCGAGGATGCTGCCCTGCCCATATGGGCTCGGGTGCCGCAAGGGATTGTCTCCAGGATATCAAGAAAGGTTGCAGGCTCTCGCCTTCTCGGACGGATCACCGGCATCTCGTTCTTCACCCTTGCGCTCTGGCTTCTTAGCGTGCCTGAAGTCACATATATCGACACTCTTTGCACTCACATGGGCGCGGTGGTCTTGGTGCTTGCGGTAGACAATGCAAGCCATCTGCATATCATATTCACCAATCGAATTTCACAGTACTTGGGCAAGATCTCTTACTCGTTATACCTGATACACGGACCTCTTCTATGGACCTTGGGGTCAACCCTGGGCAGGAGGTGTGTGGCATTCACGGGAGGAGAGACCAACGAGACATATGTGTTGGGCATTGCGATCGCGGCATTCTTGTGGTGGCCTGTGGCGATATGGGTTTCAGATCTCACGTACAGGGGCGTTGACATGAAATGTGTACAGCTGGCAAGGTGGGCGTATGAGAAGCTCTTGAGGAAAGAGGCCTAAGACCAAATCATTTGTACCGGTGGGCAGTCATATAGAAAGCATAGAATAACTTTTTCCGTCATCTATTAGAGTATTACTTCAACATCCCGTGCACCATTTCTCAAATGTGAACAGCATACTTCGGTACACCCTGCAAAGTTTCTTGGTCTTGGTAGGCCTGTCCCAAGGTTTCAGCACACCATGAGCTGTGTTCCACATAACTCACTACTTTTTCACCAACGTGACATTTCATTGCTCTCCGCATACCGTCGCGGTAGAGTTAACCACTCAACATGGTTATGTCGGAGAACCCAACATGGAATCTCAGCTATTTAGCCCTTTGCACAGCCAACATAGCCATCAAGGATGTCCCAGTTACTTAGACTCTGCGGTCTTCTCTGGGCCACAATGAATAATCCCAGCCTGCCGAACAACCAAATATCCAGGGACCAAAGCAACTCCCCAGAGAGCAAAGTTGAGGCCCAATGGCACTGTCAGCTATAGTAAAGTCAGCTGTCTAGCCATCGTCAGTCTCTGAAAGGATCTACCTACCGGTGCTGAGGTTGAACTGATCCCGCTTGCGATACACTGGCCTGCCGCTTCTACCGCCCGTGCAACCGACATATATCGCACAACCTCTTTCGGATGCCTTGCCATGAGACCTATCAGCCAGAAGCCGTAGTTGTACGCAAGACTGAAGTTGATAGACCAGAAAATGTAGAGTGCCCAGCCTCTTCCAAACCCATGATCATCCCAATCCAAGGACGGCTTGTTCTGACTGTAGCCGACTTGCACAACAGTGCCCCAAGCCCAGCAGCCTCCTATCAAGGACACCATAAAGATGTAGCCGTACCGGGCACGTCGGTTCGAGCTCAGACTCGTCCAGTCCAGGAATGCACCGAAGACAAGAGTCGTGAATACTTGGGCGAGTGCGGATACCAACGATGCCAATGCTCTGGATCGTACAGAGAAGTATAAGGATAGGTAAGAACTGTTGTATGGAAGTTGAAATGCAACGTATAGGAAATAAGGGAATCTGCAGAATCGGCTTTAATTAATTTCTCGGGCCAGCGACTTGGGTCTCAATCTTGTCAACTCACATCAGAAGAACGTCTTTACGCTGAAGTGCTTTCAAGAGTGCTTTGAGCTCCTGAATGTCCGAAACTTGGTCGCCAATCTGAACCCGCGTTCCATTCCGGCGTCGTACCTTTTCGGGTGGAGAAAGAAAAGAGACCACCACCGGTCCCAGGCATTCTGCATCAACGTAAGTCTCATCTCGTACTCCTCAAAATAGACGTCGGACACTCACGCAAGACCACAAATACAATATAAGTTCTCCAGTCCAACTTCCCGGTAGTTCTTCCGGCGTAGTTGAACGCAAGGTTGATGGCCCCTCCCAGGATTGAGCCACTGTTCCGGTATGCCAACCAGTAAGACAAGTACCGGCCTCGCTTCTCAGGCTCCGGGTAGCTCAACATTATGGAACCTTCCGCGGCCCAGAATATCCCGGCGCTCAGCCCACACGCTGCAGAGCCCAGGTAAATGAACCACACGGTCCCGTAGCGATTATTAGCGTACAAGGCTGCCGAGTAGAGGACATAGCCGGTGGTCCCGAATATCAGTGCAGCCTTGAGGCCGAACCTGTTCGCAACGATGCTCCCTGTCAAGCAGGCGAACGTCATGGTCGCGAACAGAATGGCGTTGCCGGCCCTAGAGTTCCAATCGTCAGCTCATGCATCTTCTTATGGGACAAAGGCAAGTTGTTACATGACTAGGTATGGCGTCTGCTGGCCGCCAGCGCCGACTGATTGCATCGCATTCCATAACCCCGGTGCTGCAAAAGCAGCAAGGCCGACGATAGTAGCATTGAAAAAGACTCCTCGCCGCCAACTGTATTTAGCGTCGCCGGCTTCCAGCTCAGCGGTGTCCGGCGGCACCGTCTCATGGACCAGGGTTTCCTGATCCTTGACTTCGGGCATCTTGGGAACGTAACTCAAAGTTCCTGCCCGCGTCGCACGCATGAAAACTGCACTGAAAGAGCAATCAACATCGAATTTTGCAACCGGTACACCCGAATAAAATCCAGCGGATTAGGTCTCCTCAGATAGGAGCCGCTGCCGGAAGTGCCACAGCGAGAACACAAATGAGGGCATGGGTGATACAACGGTGTGATGGCGCAACATGCACCCGCCCAATAGACAGTGGCCGCTCGGCAACAACAGTGGAGAAACGTCGATATTGCGACATCAACTTCCCATACCGTGGCAATGCCATGGAAAAACAGGGTGGATCAAGCATGCCCTTTTTGTCGGAGATGGGAAGATAATGGGCTAATAGTTACTCAAGCTTTTGCGCCTGCTTGCTGGTTGGTTTCAAAAGCAGGAATAACATTCTTCGGTCGATGTCCAGTTTTGAACCACAAAGCAGTGTCAAATCAGAACAACTTATACCAATAATTATGACTTCCGAGCAGAAATTTGAACCGTTTACTTTCGCGGGACAGGTGGACGTAGAGACCTTCAGCTCCTTGCCAAGCGCCGAGTTCCCCCTTGCTCTGCGACCCGTGGATGGCTGGAACCCGTCACTGCAAGAGTCCGTGGAGGCCATCAGTCATCTTTCCAGCTTCGGCGAGCTCAAGAAGCTTATTCAGAGACATGGCGGTGCACTTATTATCAAGGGACTGCCGATCAAGACTGCCGAGGATTACAGTAAAGTTGCCCATGCCTTCGGGTTCGTCGCTCACGAAGAAGTTGGACGGCCACCAATCAGGACAGTGCTGGCGAAGAACGTGAAGACAGCCAATGAAGGGTCAGTTGCCATGAAAAGTATTGTGCAATAAATTGCGGAAGTACTGATTGTCCCAAAAGACCACCAGACCTGCCTATCTGGCCTCACAATGAATATGGGTGGTCAACCATCCACCCCGACTGGATAAGCTTCTCTGCCCTGGTGGTTCCCGAATCAGGTAGGATGCAGACCTGAGCACCGTAGATATTAAGCTGACTTCGTTACCAAGGCGGCGAGACTCCGATAATATCGGGGCTCGGCCTGGCCAGAGCCTTGCAAGAGCAAGCACCCGAGTTCATCGAGAGGCTCCGGAAGCTTGGCGTCAAATACGTCTATCGGTACGGTGTCGAGACGATAACGTCGACCACTGGGGCCAGTTTTATTGATGCTTACGGGCAGGACGTAAAGCGTGGTGATGATGAGATCACTGTGCGGAGGAAGGTAGAGGAGCAGGTCAGGAGGCACAGCCACGACTTCCAGTGGCATGACGACGGGTCGTTGAGCGTCACTCACGTTGTTCCAAGTATGTCAACTCGCTGTTTCGTAGGCCACAAGTCTCAGAGGCTAATTCGGCACCTCAGTCATAAGAAAGCACGAAGATTACGGCCTCACCACTTGGTTCGGTAACCTCACCAGCGCCTGGGGCCGCAGCCGGCACCACGGAGCTACACAGCCTCCCTACCGAGGCGACGATGGCTCATAACGTCCCCGGCCCTGATTTCGGCCCCCCCTTGATTCCGGCCACCTTAAAAAAGTCACTATTCTCCACTATTTTCTCCACTTTTTAAATTAAAAATCAATAATACTAAATAATAAGAGTTTAACGTAAAAAACTTTATTTATAAATAAATTTTTAATATATTTTAATTTAAAG